>JACEEZ010025442.1:0-20000 GCA_016584305.1 Chionoecetes opilio | reverse complement strand
TACACGGCACAGGTCAGCGCCGGTGACCAGAAAGGGGGAATCTGTCCTGTGGGACTGCAATCATTAGTAGATATGAATATATTATCATTGCCTCTAATACCTAGCTTGGTCAGATTAATAGTGTATAGGAATTCACTCATTCAATACCTACAACACTCCTAGGTCAATAGAAGTACAATACAAGAGACATTGTTATGTATTTTCAGTATGAATATACATGTCAAAAACCTGTACATATGAATTGTACATGCGGTCATATAACAATGTATTTGAAAGTTAAGTCTCAGTAGGTCATGTCAATCCATTGTATATTTTTCTTCACAACTACTCAACAATATTGATGAAATACAAATCGCAATCGCAACACAAACACTCTTAGTAGGAGTTGAAGACCTAAATGAATTGCATGCAAAAGAAAAAAATATATATATAAAAAAAAATACAATGTGGAAAGTCTCTCGAACTCTTTAATATCCATGACTTATTTTCCAGCAGTAACGGCCGGTCCACAAGTGGAGGGTGGAAGGTGGCCCCTCCACGCCGAGGAATGGAGGGGCCGCCGAGGCTTCTGGTCTTGGTCTGGTGGTCTCCCTCCATGAAGATTGTTGGTCTGGTGGTCTCCCTCGCCTCTTGGTCTCTCCATGAAGATTCTTGGTCTGGTGGTCCTTCCTCTCCATAAGTGTGGTCTGTGTCTGTTGGTCTGTGTCTGTGTCTGTGTGGTTTGGTGGGCCGAAGGCCCACCAAACACAGGTGGTGGGCCGAAGGCCCACCAATAGCCCTCCGCAGGAGCTAGCCAAAAAGTCCGCCCGGAGGGCGGCTTTGCGGCTAGTGAGTAATAAAACTGGACCTTAGTTTCACATTTCTCATTTTTTACAAAAAAAATATTTGCGAGGAAGAAGTTTGCAAGGCACAAAGGCGTGAAAAAACCCGCATATTTTAATTTACCATAATTTTGTGTAATGAGGTGGGTCAATGTTCATCCCAGCATGCTTTAGGTGTAACATTTCCTTGTTCTGTAAAATAAATACCTCATCTGAACTGTTCCGCTCAATTCCTAGATAACAAAAATAGTAGCGTATTTTCCTTGATAGGTAGATTTCTCCCCCAAAAAGTTAAATGAATAAGTGCTTCCCTTATGTACCACAACACTGAATTCAGGAGTCTTAGCCCTTTCTCCAATTGAATTTTCATGTTGGTGTTCTTCACCCCCAGATCTTTCATTTGCTATAAAAAATTGTCTGTTGTCAGCCATAAAATTTCGAAATATAACTGAATATACCAAATTAGTTAGTTGATAGGGATTCTAAACAGGTCATACCTATAAAATATTGCTTATATTCACTAAAAATCGTCTACTGGTACCCAAAGTACAATTAATATTACGTTCTGGGCCTCAAGGGGTTAATGATACATGTTCACTTTGGTTATTATGCATGGTATTCCTGGAAGCACTGCTTATCCTTTCCCAGACAAAGAGGCGCCTGGCCTATAGAACAGTGTATAACAGAAGTATATAAATAATACAGTATAGAAATATAGCCAGTGCAATAGTACTTATTTTGTGTTTGTACTGCACAGAGCACAGCGTTAGTGTCCCACGAGTACTGCACAGAGCACAGCGTTAGTGTCCCACGAGTACTGCACAGAGCACCGCGTTAGTGTCCCACGAGTACTGCACAGAGCACCGCGTTAGTGTCCCACGAGTACTGCACAGAGCACAGCGTTAGTGTCCCACGAGTACTGCACAGAGCACCGCGTTAGTGTCCCACGAGTTACTGCACAGAGCACCGCGTTAGTGTCCCACGAGTACTGCACAGAGCACAGCGTTAGTGTCCCACGAGTACTGCACAGAGCACCGCGTTAGTGTCCCACGAGTAATGGCACAGAGCACGCGTTAAGTGCCACCGAGTACTGCCACAGAGCACAGCGCTAGTGTCCCTACGGTAGTACTGCACAGAGCAGCAGCGTAGTGTGTCCCACGAGTGTACTGCACAGAGGCACAGCGTGGTCCCACGAGTACTGCACAGAGCACAGGTAGTGTCCTATCACGTAGTACTTGCACAGAGCACAGCGTTAGGTCCCACGAGTACTGCACAGAGCACAGCGTTAGGGTCCCCCCTCGAGGTGAATCATTGCCATCTCCTGAATACTTTTATTGCTGTAAACTAATCATATAAATGTACTAAATATTATTATTCAATATATGGTCGCTGTTGTGTTTTCCAATATTCTTATTGATCAATTGTGATAAAAAGCGTTAAACAAAGTTAAAATATTTCAATTTTGACTAAATTCCTTAAAACACCCTCATGGACTTAGAGGTAGTCATACTGTACCATTATCATGTGGAGTCGATCGCCGCCACAACACGATTAATGGTATCCATTCATCTAATCAATGACATCACAGCACACTGTAGAAGTACTGCACAGACGCTTTCCTACAGACAGCACCTAGGCAGCCTCCGCCACCCTCCCCCAGCCTCCAGGGCGGTTTCTTACTATATGCGAACTACGCGGTTGCACAGGGCCCACGAAAGCCCCAAGTGGCCCCAATGCTTTTTTTTTTTAATGTAGTCTCTTTCCTCTTCAAAGCACCGGATTAATGATTTAAATATCAAAGGCGTTGCCCTCGGACCACCTTAGAGGGTTTGGAATCCCCCTCATAGTTTTTCAAAAAATAGGGCCCAAACAGCATTCGCATTGGGCCCCAAACAGTATTTTCGCATAGGGCCCCCAAACGGATTTCCCATAGGGGCCCCAACACAGCAATTTCACATAGGGCCCAACAGCATTTCGCAGAGGGCCCCAAACCGCCTTTCCACATACGGGCCCCCAAAACATGCATTTCATAGGGCTACACTAAACAGCATTTCTCCATAGGCTCTCCAATCAGCATTTAGCAAGGTACTCCCCAAGCAGCATTTACCTCAGAGGGCCCCCCAAACAGCATTTTCCCATAGGGCCCCCCAAACAGCATTCGCAAAGGACCCCCAAACAAAACATGTCGCATAGGGCCCCCTAAACCGAATTTCGCCACTCGGGTCCCAATAAGGATTAGGAATCGGCACTGCAACCTCCTCCCTTGTCCTCCCCGTCGGCTGCTGCGTCTTCAGGACTGCAAACCGAGCGTGCAGGAACCGGAGTTTTGTCTTGAGGGGAACACTTTTGTGCTGTGTTGTGTTGGCGATGTGGTGGTTGGGCTGGGAATGGTATGCCCGTCAGGGAGGATTTTGAGCAGATCAAGCAAACGTCTCCATTTCTGAACCAACGGCTTTCACGGCCAACCTCCCTCTCGTTGCTCCTCCAGTGCCTCATCTTGTAGGTGGGGCGACATAATGAAAATGCACATTGTGTAACGGGGTTGAAAGCATGCAAATATACAATAGATTCAGATGATCTCTCTCTCTCTCTCTCCCTTCACCTCATCTCTCTCTCTCTCTCTCTGCTCTTTCTCTCTCATCTCCTCTCTTCTAGTCTCTCTCATATACTTTGCAATGATGAATGAGAAAGGCTATTACCAGATTCCTAACCCCATCCCTGCCAGTTTTTTTGTACGGCGCGAGGGTGATGAGGGCAAGGTGAGTAACTCCACCGGTGTGATGATAGTAAAGCAATATCTAGAAAGTCATATCGTAAGAAACCGTTCGGCGCCATATACTGTTCTTGTATGATGTAACGATCAGCTATGTAACAACAAGGTACTCATATGATCAGTTCGATAAAAATGAAACATGACCAATACAATCGTACTTCCTCTGTATCTTGAGATATAAAGCATTCACCTTCGGATCGTGGAGGACAGTGTGAGCCCACCCCTGAAGGTGAACCATCGCCCTGCGTAAGCATAAGCTTCGTGTATGGTGTCCTAGGGGGACATTCTCAACGACGTTTAAACACCTATTGTTGCTAGCTTAAACAACGTTATCAGTTGTTTTGGGATCCAGGGAGGAATTGATGACGTCCAGAGTGGTCTGCCAGCAAGCCACCTGCCTCAAGCCTTCTAAGGTGGGTTAAGGGAGCAACTCGTGGCAAGGCAGTCAATACACCACGCGTGAATTCAAGAAGGCAGAAGACGGAAGATATATAGGGCACACACACAGCCAGTCGCATATTATGATGTTGAAGGATTATGTTACAGTGGTTGGATATATATGTAGGTGATAAAAAATTATTACGAGCTACGGTAAAGATCAATGAGAGTAACCTTTCTTTGACTCAGCAACCACATTCACGCCACACTGCCAAGCCCAAGCCACCAAGCCTGGCCTGCGTCTTGGATACAATTAATTTGCGAAATAGCACGATGGACTACAGCTATTCACCTACAAGGACCATCACCTTCAATTCCCCACCATGAACTTGTCCAGCCCCCTTTAAAGCTCATAAATGACTCGCACTAACTACCTGTTACTGAGTCCATTCCAATCATTTACTACCCTATTTGTGAAGAGACGTTTTTCCCGTCAATGCCGAAATGAATGGAAAGATTACATGGTTAACAACAAATTAATTGTCTAGGTTTTTTAGTGATTTAGGACAATTTTGATGTGCTGAATTCAAAATTCACATTGATTTTGCTTCAACAGGTCAACTTTGTATCTATCGACACATGATGTTTTTTTACGTGTTTTGTTTAAATTGTACGTGTATTTTTCTCATTATATATTGGAATCGTCACGTATACAACACCGTATTGACAGTAGATAATATCCCCTATCCAATATTACCACCCATTCAGCTAGTTCCAAGGGTGTGGTCAAACATGGTCCCCAACTAGGAATTTCTTCGGAATCTACGATCTCTGGATTTTACAAGCCTCGGTTGTTCTTCCTCTTCTTCAATTAAACTTTACTTCTTTACTTGAACAATTGTTTATAAACCCCACTGCAGTAACTGTTATTCCCCCTTGGATACCCTGTGTGGTGTTGTGTGACACTGATATTCTGTTATATCGTCTTTTCCGATAGGCAAACTCCCTCTTCTTGATTCATCGTGCCTAGGATACTGCATGTAGCATAGGAGGTTGCTACAGATCTTCGGTATACCCCTACCCAAGCAACTGATTAGTATTTGCCTTCCTATGCTTGAATTATGATGCAAAATCTTCTTATTTCTTTATAATAAACGAATTCTGAAGTGTTTATCAGCGCCTAATTCTTGATCTACCTGGTATTCTTTCTTTTGCAGGTGAATGAAAATGGATTTGCCCAGAAAATCTTTCAAAAATAAGCCTGAGGTATGCTGACTCATCTGCGCACGGCGAATAAAACAGGTTTCCCTAACAGGAATCAAGCACAAGTTTTCTAATAAAAGCGTGCTTACCATACTATATTGTTTGTTAGGAAAAACTTGGTGACCAGGTATAAGCTGGCGACACACATGGTATGCAAAGACAGCACCGAGTATCTGCGTCGTTGGACCAAGGGCAAGACGCGTTATCTGAAGTTTGGAATTCCCATGGGTTGGAGGGAGCCGCACAACCATGGCGACTGACTGCTACTTCTGCGCTTTTAATTTGACTGGATCAAAAGAAAGAACCGGAGCAGCCGCAAGTACCTAATTCTGAATCAGCAGTCGTCCTGTCGCTCATTGTGATGAAATTTCGTAACCTGTCTTGGAGAAATTCCTGACATTAGTGCGAAGATTCTACCATTGGTTGAAGAAAATGAAGAAGAAAGAATGTGGTTCTTGACGATGATGCTCCAATATCCTTTTTCAACCAAAACTGAGCTAAATGATCTAATTTCGCGAATCTCAGTCTTCTCAAAGTCCTCTGCCGAACTGTTGGCATCCAGATGAAGGAAAAAAAAACTCCTACTTGACAGTGCTCGCATGCACCCTTTACGCAAAAGACATCAAGAGACTCCATTCTTTCTCTGAAGAAAAGGGGCTTGGTGTACTGTTACAGATATCGCAGCTTTCTGCCACAAGCTTGGAGTCCACAGTAACCAACCGAAAGATTGGAGGACTGTTCATTGACAGCTGCAAGCGATCGCTGAAATGTGTTCTGCGCAACAATGGCAACCAGTTACCTCTGTACTTCTCGCTCACTCGTACACTGAAGGAGAAGTATGAAGCGGTGAAGTACGTGTGGATGAAAATTGATGATCAGCATGAGGGTTGATTTGTGTGACCGGAAGATGGTAAAACTTTTTGTTGGGACAACAGTCCGGGTTCACCAAGTACCGTGCTTCTGTGCATGTGGGAAGTAGGGACGAGCTCCAGCATACAAAAAAAGGAAGGGACTGGCTGATACGAGAGGAAGTTGGTGCCTTGCAGAGAAGGAACGTATGGAAAACTGCCTGTTCTGTGTGGACAGAGACAGGATACTTCCCACCGACTGCACTTAGTCGCTTGATCAAACGGTTCACAAAGCTTGGACGAGGATGTGGCTGCTTACTTACTTGTGCCATCGCTTTTCCATGGATTGACCATGAGAAGTTGAAAGCTGGCATCCTTGACGGTCCTCACAACTCCGTCAGCTCATCCAGAGTTTGAATAACTGGAAGGTGGAAGGCTTTTGTTATGGTCTTCGTGAAGAACTTTATTGGCAAAACAACTATAGCCAGGAACCTACTCCAGTGTCACTTGCACACCAATATGCTGATTTGGCGATTTTCAGAAACTCGGATGCAACATGAGCTCAAAGTAGGCATTACTTATTCTACATATGATCGGTTTCCTGAGAATCTGGGATCAATGAGCGACGAAGCGAGGGATAGATTCCATCAGGATCATGAAAGGGATGGAGACCAGGATCAGGGACGCTGGGATGCAGTCCTGATGGCTGCTTACTGTTGGACTCGAAGAGCAGCCACCCCCACACATCCCTGTCGCTGAGGCATCTAGGAGTTTGAAGAAACGGAAGTTCAAGCCCTGAAATTTTAACAATGATGACCTAACATCCAATATTACATGTTACTTTACCTTTATCTAATGTCTACTATTCAATGTACACTAATCAAATTTTTGTAAACATTTAATTAATGAATTGTGTTAGAAGACGATTGTTTCTCTTAAAAACTCTATTCGGATGACGAAATTATCAAAAAAATACTACACCGAAAATGTCAAAAAATGTAAATATGATTTAGTCATGAAGTCAGATGTTTTTTTAGATCGACTTAGCACAAAAACCTGTCTTGATCGAGAAAAAAACGGATTGTCATTTTCGGATCAGCGTGCAAAATTGTACCGAAATCAGTTGAAAGAAAACTTACTTACAAAAAAACAAAACAAATTGTAACCCAGTGCATGGGTTTACCTTTGATTCTTTGAAGAATTCTGTTCTTTAGTTATTGGAGCAGCGAGAGGATCTCCACGTTGTAACCAGACAGCTCTCTCTCCTCCTTGATCACAGTGCAGGAGACTGGTTGAGTTGGAGCTGGGGTATCACTGGTGTTGGCGGTTTAGTCTGGTATGTTGGCCAGCCCGACATCCCAGGTTTGTACTTGAAAGTGTTGGTGAGCACACCTCATGTTTCTTTGTTTGTTTCGGGATGCAGTTGAATAATCTGTAGCATGAAGGTGAAGTGTGTGGTGTGAAGAGTTATTACTCTATGAGGATGCTCCTGGGGTGGTGCACACGTAGCACAGCCTTCCTCTACTGGGCTGTGCTGTTTCTTGCACTTTGGTCGGCGTTTGTTAAAATTGCCTCTCCCCCCTCCCAAAATTTTCCAAACATAAAGGACGAACGTATCTTTCTCTGCGTCTCTGAGCGGAAAAAGGTTGCAGTGTCCCGCAGTCTCGCCCACGTAATTTAGGTGTTCAACTACTGTGGATCGTGTTTGTAAAAGCTTCTTTGGGAGCTACTAGCGCACAGTAATGTCAAGATATGTATGTTGGTGACAGAGCTGGCAGCAGTATTCTAGGCATGTGGTAGCACCAGGGATGCCAAAAGAGTCAGCATTACACTGCTTCACTCCTGGTTTGGATAAGGTTCCAAGGATCCAGCCTGATTAGCTGCCTGCTTTTGCGGTTGTTGATTATGGATGTGGTCAGAAAGGTAGTAATCATGTTCATGTTACACCAAATCTTAACACATTCTTGGGCTACTATTTCCTGTTGGCCGCAAATGGTATTTTGTGAGGTTTTGGATATCAATTCTGTTCCATACCTAAAAAACTTCAACAACTTTTCTCTCTCATTTAGGACCCATATATTTATTCCTGTCTGGTCCACTCTAAGATTTTATCTAAGTCTGGTGGAGTAGCTGAGTATCTCGTTGGGCACAAGATTTTCTTTGTTAATCTTGTGTCGTCGGCAAAAAGGAGTAGCGATTGATAGTGTTGTGCCAGATTCTTGATCTCTATCCCACCTATCAATAATGAGGAAGAGCAGGGGGCCTAGGGACCCAGCACTGAGGGACCACGCTGACAACATTGACGGCATCTGATAGCTCCCCTTGATCAATACGTTCGTTGGTTATGTCTGTCGCGAAAGGGAAGGCCTACTGCTTACACTATTCTTCCGAGCTGGCCCACTTATTCCGGAAGCTCTTTTCATCTTGCGGGAAAAGAATCCGTGGTCGACTTTATCAAATGATTGGCGAAAATCAAGATAATGACATCCCACGTTGTCACCATTCCTGAATGTACGCACACTTTTGGTAATGAGTCAGCCATTGTGAGAGGCCGGGAACGGCCTTGTCTGAAGCCATGGTGGACCTTCATGAAATGCTCCAATGTTTCATGGAAGTTCACCAGTGATCGGATTGATCTTTCCATATTTTGATTAAGGGGATTTTAGTACTACTGGTCTAAGTTATTCGCCAAGCCTTTGCTGCCCCTTGAATTAGGGTTGTAATTATGCCAGTTTTGAGTGCTGAGGCAACGAGCCGTGGCTTTCTAGGGGACTTATCACTCAGTAGTTCAGTTCCCCGCAGCCCTAAGCGTTACCTACCTATCCACCAGGCACGCGTCATCCACACCGAGCCGCTGCGCAGTCAGCTAACCGGGCTTACCACTATGGTCCCGCGGTGCTCGTCAGTCACTCCACACATTCATACTCTATATGGTGGTGGACCTAATAATCTTCTCCTATCTACAAGCTAGCCACTGCCAGCGACTAGATCAGAATCCTACTCACTGCGCCAAATATGTTAAGCTCCAGCGCAGCCCTCTCCCGCAGGGGGAAGGAAATTGGCGTGCGCACGGCTCAACGGGGGTGTTGATATACGTAGCTCCTGTTTTAACGGCCCCCAAACCCGCTATGGTTCTATCCAATCGGTCGTGGTCTCGGCATGACAATTAACCCCGGCACTCCTACCTGATAGGTGCCGGGTTTGGCTTATCTCCTTGTACCGGATAGGGTACACCGGGCAGTGCCCGCAGATTCGGAGATACGGGGAGCTTACCTCCCCAGGCTAGTAACCGCCCCGGCATTTGCTTCTGGGGGAGCGGACCCTCCCTGTCCCCCCGAGGCTCTTAGCTTGCATAGTTGCCCTGGGGAGATCCATTAATCGCCCGCCCCTGTCATGCACTGTCAATCATAGAATCATCACCATCATTGCTGCGTCGCCTTCAGGAAGACTGTTATGTGATTACTCAAGATCGGGTCTAAGATCCTGTTGCAGGTGTCTCGTAAGGCACGGGGTCCCGGGGGGGAAACCCAGGGGAAAAGGCCTCCTGAAGGGAGTATCTGTAGGACTTTGTCAGCAGCGTAGAGTTTCAACCTTACGCCCTGAGCCCTGCCGCCTATGTGTCCTGGACCCCAGGCCAGTGGCTTCACCAAGGGCCTCTGAAGAGAGGCCACGGGCAGGGAGTGTGGAGGACGTCATGGTTCGTAGAGTTGCACTTCCCTACCCCCTGGGGCAAAGTAGGGCGCCCCTGGTTTGCCACGGCTGGCCTACCGGGAAGCCATTTGCGGCTCCCGGGGGAAACATCACCTCGGGGGGGCAGTGTTGCTGAGGGACGTCTTGGTCTCGTAGAGTGTCACTTCCCGCCTCTGGGGTTTTACTAATTTTTATTTTTTCATGCGGGGTATTCCTGTTAGTCGTCCCGCCGAAGCCCCGTCGTCCCTGGGTGCTCAGGAGATAGTAAGCCACCAGGGGGCAACGCCGAGTGGCGCTATTTGTCCCCGCCGTGTGCCCCTCAATTCAGGATACCAGTTAGAGGAAACACATGGGGCAAAGCCACCAGGGCGACAAGCGGAGTGGTAGGGCGTTGGTTTAGTGGCAGTGTTTCTTATACATGGGGTGCTAGCACCAGGGGGTGCTGAATCTAATTTTAAGGGGTGCTGGGAAATGATGCATATATTACAATATAGGTCCTCGCTAATGGATTACAAAAGTATCAAAGGGGATACTTTTGACAATAGTACTTTTTTTTAATATTGCTAAACTATATCCCTCATTATTACTGAATTTCAGTGAGTGTACTTTCACTCTTGTGCGATATCTGACGTGAGACGGTGCGACCATTTCCATTGCACGGATGGTCGAAATGGTTCTGGAACAGCGTTCAGCCAAGAAGACTGAAAAAAGTGCTTCTGTCCAAGCGATGTTCATCGCAGGATGGAGTTGCAGATATGAGTGTCGAAATATGCTTGGACAGATTGTTAAGGAATATTAAGGACAGGTCCACCGGTCAGTCTCCAGTTGTATAAACTCAACTGAGGTTCCAACAATTTGAGTCAAACTGATTTTATATACCGGTATCATCAAGGATGGTGAACTTAAGATTAATTCGTCTTCATTGCGAGGCATTGCAAATAAACGACGGAAGCATGCGGAAGTATTCCGACCTCTTGGACGCAAACCACGCCAGCTCTTTGCGTGTCATGGGGGGGGGGGGTCGGGAGTTTCTCTTGTTCCTACTCCTTTATTTCTCTCTTTTGTTTTGTTTTGTTTTACTCTTTTTGCTGTTGAGATTGATTCGTGAGGGGATTCCTGTAATGTGGTCAGTCATAGTCAATGGGGGATATTATCATATGCCCTGCGACAGAGTTTGCTCATGTGGGCCGTAGGATGGAGCCAAGGAATGTGTCTCATGGGGAGTTCCCCCGTCATGGTACCCGACAGAGGCTTCACCCGATGCCCTGGGTTTACAGTACCTTTGAAATCCTGTCAGTATGTTCTTGTCCAACTAGAAATAGGACTCAGGCTGGTGAATTATCATAATTCGGAAATAAATAATTTCCTTTTTTCCTTGCCCCGCACGGAATTCGAACCGAGCAACACCGAGGATTTGCACAAAACACGGGTGTGTAACCATTTTCTGTCAAATAAGACGTCCACGTGACTTAAGTGGTCTTGGATTTCATATCATTACAATGAGTACAGCATGCAGGATCAAAGTGGGAGAAGGTAGGGTCGGTCTGCAACAGATGGTACCCCAGCTCAGACAGGGAATAGGTTTGCTTTACGTGCTTTTGTAAAAGGAGGAGGTACCAGATATCATCATGAAAGCCAAGCTGGTTCCCACGCCATGCTTCGCTGCTAAAGACGTTAATTGCCGCCGTACCTCAAAGAATCTGTCGGTCTGCGTTCAAGTTACTTTGCTAGGGAGATGGAGTGAAAATTACAACTCTTCCTCTTCCACAGAGAAGTGCGGTGGGTCTCACGTGGGTAAATCCTTACCGTATTGCAGAGCTCAAGGATCGAGCTGCAATATTCATTCCGAGAGTATAGAATAAGTTGGCTGAAACATTTTGAGGATTGAAATGTATCATCTTTCTCTCCTCTCCTATCTGGCAAGACATTTCACGCCCTTTGAATGATACTACCAACTTGTCCATGCTAAGGAAATGTTTTGCTAACAATCTGTCTTGTTGCAGAGAAGCGTAGACTCCCTCAAGAAGAAGCTCGCACTCTGGATATCGTTCGAATGCCCAGGAGGGAATGTGGGAAGCTTTCCTATCCTGACGATAAATTGGGGAATAAGACAGTCAGTCCAGATGCTTGTAGAAAATATTGTTGCTCACCTCTCGCAGCTTGAGACCACCATGAACAAAGTACTGTGCCAAGGATCAATAATTTCCAGTAAATGGATTTCAGCATCCAACTTCTGTGAGGGAGACTTTATTTGATCTGCAGGTGGAACCAGGTTTGTTAGACAAAATTCGCACATTACCATTAGTCTGCTTGTCTGGTTGTGATTCAGTTGTGTAGTCGTACCCTGGATTGGCCGAGGGCAGCAGCTGAGATGATCATTCCATGTCCAACTACCTATCTGTTTGAAAAGGCATTTATCAACATGATCCCGGATCAAAACTAATTGCCCGGAAACCACCTTCAAAGGTAGGCTGCTCCACGAAATTGAGGGTGGCTCTGACCAAAATGAAGGCATGGATGTCAGAACTAATCGCACATAATCAAGTCAATCATTGGGGGCTATATGCCGTCGACCATCCCTACACACGCTGACGCCACTCCCGGAGGTCCACCACCGCGCAGTCCCACATGGCAGGCACCTTTCCGCATTACTAAGCGTTCTCGACAAGAAACATCAACTGCCCCAGCCACGAGCCTTGTGGGGCCCCTTGGCCTCCTCCACGCCGGATTGTCTCTTACGATTACAACCCGATGGGAAGGATCGGTTTATCAGAGGTAGCGTGCCACATGCCCCATATAGCCGAAGTTGGCGCTGACGGACTATGCGGTAATAGGCCTCGATTCACTCACGGGTTTATTGTGCAATCGCTGATTTGACACGTAATCATCCAGCGATACCTCAGATTCTGCGAATGGACACTATTACAGGCATCGATTCTGTTTTTCAAGTCGCTATTTAGTGTCCATGTCTCACAACCATAGAGTAAGATCAGGGATCACAAGCGACTGAAGATCTGGATCTTTGTCTCCTGCACAGGTACCCGACAACGCCAAATACTATTGCTGAGCGAGTCTCATAAACACCGTGGGCTATGCCAATCCGCCGTAAGAATTCTTGACGTGACCCGCAGTCACATTATGGACTGCGCTGTACCAAGTATTGTAAAACGTTCCAAGATCTCAATATTCCTCGCCACACGCATGAACAGACTATACTGTTCAGCTTAGAAGCCTCCAAACACCTGACCGTGGTCTTTTTAAGACAGGAGACCTAAAGTTTCAAAAGGCTTTGCCTCCTCGTGCAGCCGCCTCGAGAGCCATCACCAGGACCACATAAGCAACAGCGATCAGGGGCCAGATGCTGAGAGGCGAGCTAGGGCAGCCCTATCCACTACGGCGCCTGTGGTAATAGTGGGGCCCTTGGGGCGGAAAAAAGGTTTTCGCTTCACCTTAGTGAAGGAAGTTTTGGGGGGTCTTACCCAAAAGATTTTGTGCGCTGAATCCGAAAATCGTGTTGGGTCATCTTAGGGGTAAGTTTTCGCGAAATTTTGCAATTTGGCAATTTGGAAAAAAAATTGGCAATCCCCAAATTGCAGAATGAGAACCGACGTCGTAGGACCTGTTTTGGACTCAAATTAAAGCTTTTTAAGAGGCATAAAATGTTTTTGATACTCCGTGGTTTTTCTGTTCGGATTACTGATCTATAATAAAAATTAGAGATAATGGAAAAAAAATTTGGGAAAAAAATATAAAAGGAATTTTTTTGGCCTTTAAAGCCTAGTTTTTAAAAATTTAAAAACAAAAATTTTAATTAAAAAAGTAAAAAACAAACAATTGTTCTTAGGAACTTTTTAATTAACGAATTTGTGAAAGGGGTGGGTACATTTTTGCGTAAAAAGGGGTTTTTTCAACTGAAAAAGTTTTAGGATAAGACCCCTAAAATATTCCTTCCCAAAGGTAAGCGAAACCCTTTTTTTTTTTCCCCCCGAAGGCCCCGGTTTTAAACCCAGAAACAAAATTTCAAACAACAAACCCGAGTCCCCTCCGCGTTTTTTTGGGAAAAAAACAATTAAACCAAAAAAAAACCCCTTTCTGGATAGCGAGGTTCACAAGTTGAAAAAAAATCGAATATCTAGTCGTCTACCCCTGGGACGTCCTCATGCCCTCTTCCTCTCTTTGATGCACACTGGGGGAGCAATCGAAAAGCCCCGAAAAAGGATTTGCAGGCTTGACAGTTTTCAGCGATTGGTCGAGCGTTGTCTGCATCCGCCTGCATCCCACCCATGATATTTTGGGGGCGGGGGCAGGGGGAAGGGGATAGCGCCAGGTTTGGCCCCGTAGCCGTACTTGGTCGGGTGAGGGTCACCAACTCCTTTTTCACACCCCCCCCCAACGACGGCCTGTAGCTGGGCTCGCAAAATGTCTGGGGGTGGCGTTGCTGTCGGGGGGGCCAGTGCTGCCCAACCTTCTTCTTTGAAGTGCGCCACCCCCCTCGGCAGAGAGCAGGTATATCCGTAAATTTCTGCTCCGAATCGGCACAGCACGTCCGGGCTCTCTTGCTCAGCGGCCCAGGGCTTCGGAGGTCCCAAAAAGCGTCGAGGGTTTGCCGGGGGCCCCGGCCTGGAAAAGGCCAAGCTTGCAACTGCCTTTCCTGAAGAGGGCGCAAGGGTGTGAAACCCAGCAGAGCATGGAAGGACGTGTAAACATCCCGGGGGGGGGGTGAGACCCCAGTTCACGTGGATGACTAAACGTTAAAAGTCGTCTTGCCAAGGGGAGGCACTTTTTGGGGGGTTTTTTGGGGAAGTGTCGGGGGAGGGGGGACGGGGGCGTCAGTGTCCGGAGAAACTAGGGTTGCCCCCAATTTTTGTCGAGCATGGAGAATGAATATATTTAGTGTCCGTTCCTTTGTTCTGAAGGAACTGGCTCCCTCCGGTCCAGAAGTTGCCCCGGTTGTCGCGCCCCGCGCAAACGAGCGTAATCCCCTGAATGGTGCTGGGTTTTTGGGGGGCAAGAAAAGAGGATGCAGTCTTGTTTCTTTTGGGACAAGATGTTAGCCATGGTCATCCAGCTTTGACCTCGTCGCTGCTTGGATGTCGAATCGTATCCTACCTCGGGCTCGGCCTGTTTGTCTTTTAGGGACGCGCCGAGTCGTACCTGTCCAAAAGACAAGGTGCAACTCCCGTGCCCAAAACCCAGTTGGGCAACTCTCTGCAGGAGGGATCCCAAACCCGGTCCCTTTAAAATTTTCTGAGCCGGAAACGGGTTTCTGTGAAGGAAACCCTCCGTCGAGGACCACAGCGGAGGATGAAGGGGTTTGCGAGGGGGTGGAGACCGCCGCGTTCTCTTTTCCCCGAACCCTGAGAAGGGGACTTTTTGCGTGACCCGCGGGTGGCCTTGGGCGTCAAAGAGGGGAAAAGGGGAAAAGGGAGAGCTCATAGTTTGGGGATGATGGTGCGAAGGTCCAGACGCGTCGATTTGGGGGGCGAGCAGCAGGCGCCGAGTGAAGTCTGAGGATCCCCTGCAATCACCTCTTCCCTCGATTAAACTTTGGCTTTCTTGCCCGTTTTTAATGTTTGGGAGGGACGATGCAGGACCTCCATGGACTTGTGCGCAGTCCCGATCCTTCCCCCTTCGTACTTAAAGAGAGCTTTTCCCTTGCCCGTCTCCTCGATTTTGTCAGTGCGTCCCCCATCTTTTCTGGGAAAAACCCTTTCGGGAAAGGACGGGGGTGATTGGGGTTTTTCGCGGTGAAGGGGTTTGCTGGGAAAAAGACCAGCAAAACCCCTTTTGGGCATCTGGTTCTTCTTCGTGACCCCTGGGGGTCCTGTGGTGCTTTGAGCCGTAGCAAAACTTCCCAAGATTTGGGCCCCGATTTATTGATGATTGATTGGGCCCTTTATAGGGACCCCCTGTGGGCCTCTACGAATTCGCCTTTCGAAGCCCCCTTGGCCCGCATATCCGAACATCCCCCTTTTGGGCGTCCGAGGGCGAAGGACCCCTCTCCCTTAGTTTCACCCAAAACACACATTTCATTTCGAGACCTGGGGAAAGGAAAAGGCGTATAATAAAAGAATTTTTTTTATTTAGGGTTTAGCTAATTTCTAAAATTTAGCCAATGAAATTTTACATTTATTTTGGGAAAATTTTATTACCGTTGCATAAAATACGACCATGAGGGGACAGTCAGAAAAAGTTACCATTTTCTATTAAACAGACGGTAGTGCCTTTATGAGAACAGATAAGCCCGAAACATTTATGACTTTTTTTGTGAAATTTGGGGCCCAAAAATTTTTCCTTTTATATTTTTTTCCCAAAATTTTTTTTCCCCTTATCTCAATTTCCATTAAGTTCATAATGGAAAAATAACCACGGAGTACAAAAAACATTTTATGCACCCTTTTTAAACTTCAATTTTAGTCCAAAACGAGGTCTCTACGACGTTGGTTCTCATTTTGCAATTTTTAAATTTCCCCAATTTTTTTGCCAAATTTCCAAAATTTCAAATTGGCGAAAAATTTTCCGCAAAGAGTGACCAATACGATTTTTGGATTCAGCGGCCAAATGCTTTGGATAAAACCTCAAAAAAACTTCCTTCCTAAGTGAAGCGTCGCCCTAAGGGCCTACTATTAAACTATGTACCAGCTTGAAAATGTCCCTATAAAAAAAGGGCTCCCGACCTCTGTTTAACACTCTCCCCTCTCCTACCAAAACAACTGATAGCTGCCTTCCCTGACTGGCCACATCAGTGTTGCCACGTCAGCAGCCACCTGCTTCGAGACACAGAGACAATATAAATCTAAAAAACTTATGAATACACTACTTATCTCATTAACACTGTTGTGGTGTTTTATACCACTTAGCCCCTTGGGTTTTAAACGATTGATCGGTTATATTGGCTCACACATATTAAGATGAGCGTGACTACACCTTAGTGTACAATCAAGAGAGTGGCTACACCTTCATCGTGTAGGTTAATGCGGAATGATCCCCTTCATAGTGTGGTATGCCATGTTTTTCCCGTAGGATTTTGTGCAAAAATTGATTTTTTTGCGTTCTGGCTTCTATAGGTATCAGATTAACAGAAAAAGATGGGGTCCCAATTTTCAGACCCCCACCCCCTTTCTGGGGGGTCATTCCTCTTTGGGGCACCCCAGGATTGGTCTCTGGTAACACTAAGCAACAAATTTCAACATTTTCTTTGTTACAGACACGTGAACTACTGATTCCTACTAAATTGCTGATGCTGATGTCAGGTCTGATATCTAAATTTCTCTATCACGTCCATTTGGGTATAACCGAAACCTCTATTTTTCGTTGTTTTCTCACCCGCTTCTATTACGAAAGCCGTCTAAGCTACTTTTCCATGCCACGTTTTATGCTAGGCATATTTAAATAATGTTAACGGGTTTGTTTTTCCCTCCTTTATTCTGGCTTAAGACAGACAGGGGGAGTTCCACTGGGGGAGTTACCACCCCTGCGCCCAACCATCCACCCAAAGCGCGTTAGTATTTAGCGATACGTCCGATTTTGCGATACTGTCAAAATCGGACGTAAAATCAATCCATCAATGTCCATATTTGAAATATCCCCCCAAATAGCGTTTGCGCAATCACTGCCATAGCATTTACAGAGAGGAGTACGGGGCAGGCCATTCTTCAGCAGCTACACCTATTTCCCTTGCATCCTACTTTGCAGCCACATTTGACGAGTTCAACTACAGCTTGTGGGGCAGGCAGGGCAAAAACATTCAGTGGAACATACACGCCTTTCTCCAATTTCCATCCATTTTTTTCAATTCGGGAAAGGGGTTGGACAATTTTCAGGGTATGATTGTCCCGCATTGTCATGTAGTTTGCACGCATGATATGGGGAAGCAATGCAGCACGAGTTGGTGGAAGCTTTTCCCCTTCCAAGCTCTTTGACCGAAACAGCTCCCACCTGAGTGATGGTAGGTTGCTGGACCTTTTGAACTGTAGACAGGGACACACAAAAGTCTCCAACGCTTTCCCCTGCGTGGGAAGCTTGTCATTGACCAACTCGGCAGGAAAAGAAAAGCACCCTAAATGCTTTGAAGCAGTCAATGGCAGGGTCATCATCATCAAGCTTTAGGTAGGGATCTACCCATGATTTTCTTTGAAATTCCTATGAATCTGCCTCCCCAGTCAGCACCTGAGAAGTTGTGGAGTCCAAGAAGTCTTGACATTTGCGACGGCCAATAAACCCGCACTCTTTCAAAGATGTCTATTTCCCGTTTCTTCTTTCTTTTGCCTGTATGAAACTTCAAGGATATAGTAGATGCTATCTGTCTGGAGGCGATAAGATCAAGAAGGGCAGGAGTACGTCAGTGTCGGGCGACCATACGCAGATCTTTCTGGCAGCACCACAGGCTGTAGAGGCAAGTACTTGGTTTGGAATCAATGTATCAGCCTTTTTCATGTGTATGAGCATACTCAAAACTAGTCCCTTGATATGATCATCGTACACGACAACGAGCACGAATGAATCTTTGCTTGCGAATAGTCAAGCAGTCCTTGGCCAAACAAGCATGTGAGCTTTCGCTTTGTTTTTGATGCTGAAAGTAAACTCCTTAATTGACATGGTGAGCTTCATTTCGGGATGAACTTCGTACTCAATGGATGTGGTGATCGCTTCTGCCGGGTCTTGTTTTTCAACGACAGATCCAATATCGATCAAACACAACACGCCCCGCATCATAGCTTGTCATCATTGTCTCTATGCGTTTTTTTGAATGCATCCTGAAGGTGTGAAATCTTCAGCATATTTGGCGTCTTTGTCATACTCTGAAGTACACCCATTGCATCAAAGATGAGAACTTTAAAATGGAGGATTTTCCTGCCTATGTCTGGTACTGGAGGAACATCAAGGATTCAACCGTGGCATCTTCAACTGCATGCATCAGCCTGGCCTTGTCAGTTGGGATGTACAAAGATCTATCAACAGCAAAAGAGAGCGGGGCACTGTTGACACTCGTACTTGCCAATTATTTTCCCCGAATTTTGGCACTAGATCTGGTCGGCTTCCCTGAACAATGAGAAATCTGCCCAGTAAATTACGATCCTCACGCAATTTGATGATTTTTTCTCCAATGCGTACTTTTGATTTATCCATCCAACTTGGAAAAGCCTTCAACTTTAGCTTCTTCATCTTGTCCCAAAACCCAGAGATTTGATGTGGTAGTCAGAAAGTTCACAAACGGGAAATCCTCGAATCGCTTCGCCCTTTTCTGCATAATGCAGAATATCATGCTTTGCTACCTCTGGGACAAGAGCTGAAAGAAAAATAACTTTTCAATGGTGTCTTCACTCTGAAGGGGTTGTCTGTGCAGTGCAACTCTATTGATTGACGGATCTTTATGGGATTCTCTCTTGACCTCAGTGCCCAAACTGTCCAGACAGCTGGTAATGCTCTGTGCTCTGTGACCCTATACTCTGAACAGGAAGTGCTAAATCTGAACCGAAAGTGCTATAAGGACACTCCGGTTGCTTTTTTAGTGCTATAAAATCGACTCGGCATACCTGAAAACCCACAAAAGGATACTCAATTATGAAAATCGGTCAATTATTGGCGGAGATAGGGCATGGGCAGTGCCGGGGGGGCCCCCAAAAAGGGGAAGTGACCCCCAAAAGGGGGGTAAGGGGTCTGAAAATTGGGACCCCATCTTTTCTTTAATCTGATACCTATAGAAGCCAGAACTGCAAAAAAATCAAATTTTTGCACAAAAATCCTACGGGAGCCCTTTTCCTAACATTACATACCGCACTATCAGGGAGCACACACTCTGATTTCAGTGTTAAGAATTCAACACGAATTAACTTCTATCCTATTCTAGATCATAATTATGTTAACAGAAATGACAAAGGGGCTTTAACATGAAGCATGTGAACTTATGAAAGCATTACAGGCACTGAATCCACAAAGTACGAGTTCTTATCTGTTGAGAAATGTCTGGACTTATTCATGCATTTCGTGCTAATGAGGAAGAAACTTCACCATGAGCTGCAAATCTGCAAAACGCATGTTAGAAAAAACGCTATAAGGATGTAAGGACAGTGAAAAGCCCCAAATCACTGTTAGATTAGTGAGAATTTTGGTCCATATGAAGAGGGATTTCCTGAGTTCTACAGATGGCCAAAATTTATGTAGTATTACTGGCATCCTTTGCAGAAGAAACTTCTCTGCTTGAATTAATCAAAAAACACTGAAATC
>JACEEZ010025440.1:0-36629 GCA_016584305.1 Chionoecetes opilio | reverse complement strand
TATAGGCCAGGCCTTTGAACCGCTGCTCCTGTAGGATAAAAAAAAACACAAAGGGAACAGAAGAAAACAAAACTAAACAGCTGCAGTTTTATTGTCTATTTGCCATACAGCACATTCTTTCCAAACTCTTCAGTCTCATCATCCCCCCCTTGTCTCACCACACATGTCCCAGCAGCAATAACATCCTTTTCTTTTCCTGTCCTTTCAACCACCTCATTCTTTTCACATCCATTTCAGTCAAAAACCATACGCATCATTTCCATTCTCTCCCCGTTATCTTTTCAGATCTCATATTCTATAATTCTATTAGTAATCATTTTACCGCAAAATGTAAGCACAAACATCAATCAACTTCATATTTCTGAAAATCTATCACATATAATATAGACTGATATGTATTCATTTACTGTAACGTATTATATAATGGTGGTTCATTTCAATGGCTTAAAATTTGCAAACACTTTTATAACTTACAGAAAAAGTAAGACTTATTTTGACCGCAGAGTATGTTCGACGAAATGTGCAACATTTTGTATAATTCACAAAACCATTTCATGGAAACATGTTCGGCAAATGACCTCGAAGTTACCAAACAGTCCAACCAAATGGCGAGTCGACGAAACAGTCCGACAAAACGCACCGTGTGATAGCCGCTTTACCTAATCAAAAACCATCGTCTATTCATCCCGAACAATACCCCAGCTAATCATAAGATAAGATACTTTGATCCAAATCAGACACTTTGCAAGTACCAACTACAAGGTTATTGACTATACAAAGCGCCACCACGCCAGGACGAACTTGGTGGACTCGAACCGCTGACCGAATGCAGGGACTCTGCACGCAAGTCCACGACTCTACCAACCATGCCACCCTGACGGGTCCCCAGCTAATCAACTAACTAGGATATTTATCGGTGGATAGTGGGTTGAAATCGCTGTAGGCTTTTTGATTAATACTGCCTGTCTTGTGATCCGAAGTGGTAGCCGTGATCGAGGCCGCAGGTGAAGTGCGGAGGGGAGGGTTATTGTGGTTGGCGTCAAGGAAGCTATTCAGGCTTAATAGACGCGGCACTGATTTTTGCTATGTCGATAAGACACGTCCTATTATTTTAGTTATAACACTTATATGTACAAAGAGAACGAATGTACAAATCTCTTCATTATATCAGAGAAGAGATGCTAATCCCGTGGGAGCTGGTAGTGTACTTATATACACAAGCACGCATATTTAACAATAGATGTTACTCCCGCAAGGGCCTGGAGTGTACTTATATATACAAGCACGTATATATTAGTAAAAGATTTTGTTCTCTCACGGAAGGTTAGGAGTGTACTTATATACAGAAGCACGTATTTTTAAACAATAGATGTTACTCCCGCAAGGGCCTTGAGTGTACAAAATTTTCCCAAAAGCCAGCGGGGGCGACCGGCCACACAAATCCCACCTACACGTGTCAATCGTCGGTGGCGAGAATCTATGGGCAGCAGCCAATGACCGCGCTTCTAACCAAGGTGCTAATTAAAAGGGTTTGGCAAATGCTTAATATTACTGGGAATATTCAATTATTCTATCCCAGCACTTATCACTTACTCAAATTACCTTAATTATACCCATTACCATTTTAATTATATATATACATCTCTACCCCCACCCCTTTGATGAGCGGACAATACTTCCCTCACAAGGGGAGGGGGGGAAACAGACCACCACTCTACCAATTATTGAGAGGGTGGGGGTGGGATAATTTCCACAACTACTACTACTGCTACTATTACTGTACTACTACTACAACTACTACTATTACTGCTGCTACTACTACAACTATACTGATATAGCTACTGCTGTTGTAACTACTACCAGTACGCCAAACTGCTATAAGAAAAGGTTAGGGGGAGGAAGAGGAGGAGAAGGAGAAAGAGAAGCTAGAGGTGAAGAGGAGGAGGAGGAGGAAGAAGGGTGGAGCATCAGAGCTCATTTTGGTGTGGATGATACCTAAATTTTGTAACCACAGCTGAGAGCGTGGGAAGCCTTGTGTTTGGGCTGAAACTTTTTGAGAAATACTATGTGATTCGCTGACGAGGCTGTGAGTCATTGTAGTCCTCAGCCAATCAGCTATCAGCAACCATGTACCGCCACTGCCATGTCTCGTATCTGAATACCCACTAACGCCGGGGTTTCCAGGGCAGACATTCAGAGAGAGTTAAAGGCCACGGTTGTTCGCTCAACAACATCCCTCTATTTCTACACCCCGGCGTTAGTGGGTATTGAGATACGAGACATGGCAGTGGCGGGAAAATGGTTGCTGATAGCTGAATGGCTGAGCGCTACAATGGGCGTCACAGCCTCTCCAGCGAATCACAATTGTGTAAAAACAAACGTGCCACCCAATCAGATTGTGTCTCAAACGTGTCAGCCAATCACAAGGCAGCAGCCCCGGCCTGCATTTTCAAGGTCGTTGTACTTATTTGTATTATCTAGCTTATTCCATCATTCCATCATCTACTGTGTCACCTTCGTCGCTTCAACACTTGTTCTACCTCCACATACACGCGGGTAAGACCCCGGTGGCTAGTACTTCCTTGTATTCTAGCTATTCATTATTCCTTCTGAGTAAGAGGCCATCTTCTTCTTCCTCTTGTGACCTCTTTTCGGTAATTTTATCGAAGCGATATACCAAAAAAGAATACCAAAACAGCTGATGACAGTTGTTAAGTTGTTAAGCATGGACGTTAGCGTCTCTGAATGTCCCCCTGAGCTGTTGCCCAGCAAGCAACTGCGGTGTTATCTTTTTCTTAGTGTTGGGGGAAGCCACCACCCCGAGAGGCGGGTCACAAACCCCGGCTAACACCCGGTACCCATTCACTGCTGGGTGGACAAGGCCTCGGGTTTTAAACAAGGAAAAGTGGCAAGACACATACCTTCAATCTGCCGCGGAGCCGTGCGTGGTGGTGTCTGGCTGGCATCGCTAGTCGCTACCCGGTGTGGTGAGATACCGCTGCTCACCACTCTTGGCCCATCACCACAAAACAAACTCACCACGAGCGCCTGGGGTTTGTTATATGGCCTAATTTCGTTGTATACTTGCACTGTTCAGTTCTTGAGTCAGAAAAACATCATATATACTCAATTTATGAGTATTTTTATGTACGTAGTTTCCCTTTAAACACCACCCTATAGGCAGTTGTCTTGTTTTAGTGTGTTAACGTCAACTCTGACGTCACCCATCCCCCCGCAGAATACCAAAACAGCTGATGACAGTTTTAAGTTGTTAAGCATGGACGTTAGCGTCTCTGAATGTGCCCCTGAGCTTTTGCCCAGCAAGCAACTGCGTGTTAAGGTAGCAATCATCATATCAATCCTCATAAATTGAGTATATTTGATGTTTTCTTACTCAAGAACTGAATAGGGCAAGTATACAAACGAAATTAGGCCATAGAACAAACCCATGCATGCGCTTGTGGTGTTTTTGTTATGTGGTGGATGTGCCATGAACGGTGAGTGCGGCATCTCGATCTGGGTGGGGGATGCCAGACAGCACCACGAATGGCTCCGGCAGACAGCAGCTGCACGTATGTATGTGGTGTGCATTTCGGCCTAATATGAAGGAATAATGGTATAGCTAGAGAATAATTATAAGGGAAATACAAGACACCGGCGCGTATGTGGAGGTAGAAACAAGTGTTGAAGCGAAAGGAGGGGACACATGGAATGAAGGAATGATGGAATAGCTAGAGAAAAAAAGAAGTACAAAAACATCGGCGCGTATGTGGAGGAAGTGTTGAAGCGACGAAGGTGACACAGGGTATCAAGATAAGATGGATAGCTAGAGAATAGGAAATATGTACAACACATCGGCGCGTATGTTGAGGTGGTGTCATGTGGGGCTGTCACGTTATTTTTAGTCGTTCAGCCACTCAGTTATGAGCAACATCATAACGCCACTGCCATGCCTTGTCTTTGAATACCCCTTAACACCGGTGTGTAGAAATAGAGGTATGTTGCTCAAGGCCCCGGGTTAAGGTCATGTGGGGCCCTAGGCCATTTATTTTGGCGGGGGCCCCTCTTCCTTTAAAGGGATGAGTGATGTGACAAAAATACACTAAAATAATCCTGCTCGATTTGAAGTTTGGTAATTTTTAAAGACTTTGAAAGGCAGTCATATCATGTATAGCAATCAATGAGCTCTGAAATTGGATTACACTTACTTCGTTCGGATTTAGCTTTCGCGAAGTCATCGAGTATGTCCTGAAAATCAATTTTTTTGGTCAAATCTGATTCTTGTCAGAAAGGAGAGATTAAAAAGTTGTCCTGAAAAGGGGGGTTTTGAATGAAGTGGTTCTTCACTCCTTTCAGTCAGAAAATGATCTTCCCCCGTCGCATTAAGGGTTTTACAGGGGCACTATTCTGCTCATGAGCAATTTCACTGAGCAGTTTTGAGGTTTTTTGCTGGGTGAAAGCCTTTTTTGGTTGAGAAAAAAGGGGAAAACTCTTCGAAGCTTTTTTTTGCTCGTTTTGAGTGAGCAAAAATTTTTTTCTGTTTAAAGGCCCGAAATTGTGGATGACTATTTATTTATTGCAAGATCTTTTTTTCTAAAACTCTCAAGAAAAATCAACATGCCTGTGACTGGAAAACAAATGGAAAAAAAGTTTACTGATTGACTTAGTTCAGGCACATCACAGTATGGAACATAATGCCTTTTTTGTTAAATACATTACAAAAAAAAAAATGCACCCTCAAGCCTAAGAAACGTACCTTTTAAGTCATTTATTTTTCGGGGATACACAGGGGACAGGTGTGTTGGAGGGCCCACAGGTGTGTAGTGCAGGTGTGGGGATATGGTAAGCGAAGAGGCTAAGGTGGGTTAGCACCCGAGTGTGTGTGTTCCTAAAGGCGAACGCGTAGTTCTCGTCCCCCTTAAAGGCGTCAGCCCCCTACCGCCAGGACGGTACGGGGGGGCCACATGGTCCCTAGAAGTACTCTCGGGGATTACAGGAGTTTAAATAACAAAAGCCTTTGGGCCCATCAAAAAAAAATTTTCTTAAAATTGGTTATTGAATTGAAAGTAGTTATTTCGTACATGATTTTTGGGATTTCTACATACCTGGTGTATTTCGTTACTCTAGTATCAAGTCAACTCTGCGCGATGTCCCAAAAGACTATGGTTTTTATAACACGAAAAACTTTTGTAATAAAGGACGAGAGTTTCGCGGTCTTTTGACACCAATATTTTTGGTAAAAAATTTGGAAGAAGTTCTTCACCCCTATTTTTTTTTTCTTCCCCCCTTAGCCAACAAACCCCGGGGAATGGGGGGAATACGGGGTTTTTGGGTGGGGAAGCAAAAAATAAGTGTTTATGGGTCACAAAAAAATCTCAAAACACAAAGAAAAATCTAACCCAAAACCAACCTTAAAACCCCAAGTTACCTAACCTAACCTTAACCACAAAAAAAAATATACCTAACCTAACCTAACCCTTAACCCAAAATATACCTAACCTAACCAACCTTTAACCACAAAGTATACCTAACCTAAACCCAACCTTAACCACAAAGTATACCTAACCTAACCTAACCTTAAACCCCAAAGTTCCCAACCAACTTAACCACAAAGTATAACCTAACCTTAAAACCCCAAAGTATACCTACCTTAAACCCCAAGGTATAGGGTGTGTGGGGGGACACCCTACTATTTAGTGGAAAAAAATTTTATAAAAAATCATTTTTTACCTGAAAGTGCCCTGTGCCCAAAACAACTTCACAAAAGGCCCACCTTTGGGACCCCATGAAACTTAACCAGATAATAAGGGTCATTTAAGGGTTTTTTTAAATTTTTGGACCCCGTCCCCGGGGTCCCCCCCCCGAGGGGGACCCGGATCAGGTTTTGGGGGGGGACCGTAGATATTTTTAAAATCATATTACATCAAAAATTATTGTTTTTTTTTTTGCTGAAATCAACATAATGCTAAGCCTAGACACCCACCATTTTATTAGGTATGAAATGAAAGATAAGCTCAATAAAATAGCATTTTTTAAAAAGATAGGGTTTGGTATTTTTTTTGCTCATATTCAGAGTGCATATGAAGGCATGCAGCGGGGGAAACACCCCTTTACCAGGTCACCTGCCTCTTGGTGAGCCCTTGGGGTCACCCGGACACCTTGACTGTTCTGGATCAAAAGAAGCTTCATCTGGATGGTAGGGAAGGTGAACTGTCTCGGGTGTTAGCGGGCTTCATCCGGAGNACACCTACTACTACTGCTACTATTACTGCTACTACTACTACAACTACATACTTTACTGCTGCTACTACTACAACTACTACTGATATAGCTACTGCTGTTGTAACTACTACCAGTACGCCAAACTGCTATAAGAAAAGGTTAGGAGGAGGAAGAGGAGGAGAAGGAGAAAGAGAAGCTAGGAGGTGAAGAGGAGGAGGAGGAGGAAGAAGGGTGGAGCATCAGAGCTCATTTTGGTGTGGATGATACCTAATTTGTAAACACAGCTGAGAGCGTGGAAGCCTTGTGATTGGCTGAAACTTTTTGAGAAATACTATGTGATTCGCTGACGAGGCTGTGACGTCATTGTAGTCGCTCAGCCATCAGCTATCAGCAACCATGTACCGCCACTGCCATGTCTCGTATCTGAATACCCACTAACGCCGGGTGTGCCAGGGCAGACATTCAGAGAGAGTTAAAGGCCACGGTTTGTTCGCTCAACAACATCCCTCTATTTCTACACCCCGGCGTTAGTGGGTATTGAGATACGAGACATGGCAGTGGCGGAACATGGTTGCTGATAGCTGAATGGCTTGAGCGACTACAATGACGTCACAGCCTCTCCAGCGAATCACAATTGTGTAAAAACAAACGTGCACCCAATCAGATTGTGTCTCAAACGTGTCAGCCAATCACAAGGCAGCAGCCGCGGCCTGCATTTTCAAGGTCGTTGTACTTATTTGTATTATCTAGCTTATTCCATCATTCCATCATCTACTGTGTCACCTTCGTCGCTTCAACACTTGTTTCTACCTCCACATACACGCGGGTAAGACACCGGTGGCTAGTACTTCCTTGTATTCTAGCTATTCATTATTCCTTCTGAGTAAGAGGCCATCTTCTTCTTCTCTTGTGACCTCTTTCGGTAATGTATCGAAGCGATATACCAAAACAGAATACCAAACAGCTGATGACAGTTGTTAAGTTGTTAAGCATGGACGTTAGCGTCTCTGAATGTGCCCCCTGAGCTGTTGCCCAGCAAGCAATGCGGTGTTATCTTTTTCTTAGTGTTGGGGGAAGCCACCACCCCGAGAGGCGGGTCACAAACCCCCGGCTAAACACCGGTACCCATTCACTGCTGGGTGGACAAGGCCTCGGGTTTTAAACAAGGAAAAGTGGCAAGACACATACCTTCAATCTGCCGCGGAGCCGTGCGTGTGGTGTCTGGCTGGCATCGCTAGTCGCTACCCGGTGTGGTGAGATACGCTGCTCACCACTCTTGGCCCATCACCACAAAACAAACTCACCACGAGCGCCTGGTTTGTTATATGGCCTAATTTCGTTTGTATACTTGCACTGTTCAGTTCTTGAGTCGAAAACATCATATATACTCAATTTATGAGTATTTTTATGTCGTAGCTTCCTTAACACCACCCTATAGGCAGTTGTCTTGTTTTAGTGTGTTAACGTCAACTCTGACGTCATCCATCTCCCCGCAGAATACCAAAACAGCTGATGACAGTTGTTAAGTTGTTAAGCATGGACGTTAGCGTCTCTGAATGTGCCCCCTGAGCTGTTGCCCCGCAAGCAACTGCGGTGTTAAGGTAGCAATCATCATATCAATCCTCATAAATTGAGTATATTTGATGTTTTCTTACTCAAGAACTGAATAGGCAAGTATACAACGAAATTAGGCCATAGAACAAACCCATGCATGCGCTTGTGGTGTTTTTGTTATGTGGTGATGTGCCATGAACGGTGAGTGCGGCTCTCGATCTGGGTGGCGATGCCAGACAGCACCACGAATGGCTCCGGCAGACAGCAGCTGCAGTATGTATGTGGTGTGCATTTCGGCCTATATGAAGGAATAATGGTATAGCTAGAGAATAATTATAAGGAAGTACAAGACCACCGGCGCGTATGTGGAGGTAGAAACAAGTGTTGAAGCGACGGAGGTGACACATGGAATGAAGGAATGATGGAATAGCTAGAGAAAAAAGAAGTACAACACATCGGCGCGTATGTGGAGGCAAGTGTTGAAGCGACGAAGGTGACACAGGGTATCAAGATAAGATGGTATAGCTAAGAATAGAAATATGTACAACACATCGGCGCGTATGTTGAGGTGGTGTCATGTGGGGCTGTCACGTTATTTTAGTCGTTCAGCCACTCAGTTATGAGCAACATCATAACGCCACTGCCATGCCTTGTCTTTGAATACCCGTTAACACCGGTGTGTAGAAATAGAGGTATGTTGCTCAAGGCCGGATTAAGGTCATGTGGGGCCCTAGGCCATTCATTTTGGCGGGGCCCCTCTTCCCTTGAGGCATGAGTGATGTGACAAAAATACACTAAATAATCCTGCTCGATTTGAAGTTAGGTAATTTATTAAAGACTTTTGATGGCAGTCATATCATGTATAGCAATCAATGAGCTCTGAAATTGGATTACACTTACTTCGTTCTGGATTAGCTTTCGCGAAGTCATCGAGTATGTCCTGAAATCAATTTCTTTGGTCAAATCTGATTCATTGTCAGCAAGGAGAGATTACAAGTTTGTCCTGAGACAGTGTTGAATGAAGCTGGTTCTTCACTCCTTTCAGTACAGAAAATGATCGTACCCCGTCAGCATTAAGCGGCTATTACACGGGCACTATTCTGCTCAGTGAGCAGATTTCACTGAGCAGTTTTGAGGATTTTGCTCGATGAAAGCCTGTTTGGTTGAGCAAAAAAGGGAACTACTTCGAAGCTATTTTTGCTCGTCATTTGAGTGGAGCAAAAACGTTTTCTGTTATAAAGGACGAAATTAGTGGATGACTATATTATTTATTGCAAGATCTTTTCTTCTAAAACTCTCAAGAAGACTCAACATGCTGCTGACTGGACAGACGAGATGGAAAGCTTACTGATTGACTTAGTTCAGGCACATCCTACAGTATGGAACATATATAGCCCTTTATTTGTTAAAATACATTACAAAAGAAAACAGCACCCTCAATGCCTAAGAAGCGTGACCTTCTAAGTCATTTATTTACGGTGATACACAGGCGACAGTGTGTTGCGAGGCCGTACAGGTGTGTAGTGACAGGTTGTGGTGTATATGGTAAGCGAGAGAGGCTAAGAGTGCAGCGTTAGCACCCGAGTGTGTGTGTCTGACTAAAGAGCGAACGCGTAGTTCTCGTCCACTATAACGGCGTCAGCCCGTACCGCCACGGCACACAGGTACGGCGCGGGCCACAGTGGTCCTAGAAGCTACTCTCGGGGATTACAGGAAGTTTAATGAATCAAAGACCTTTGGCCTAATCAAAAAAACTTTCTTAATTTGGTATATTGAATTGAAAGTAGTTAGTTTCGTACACTGATTTTGAGTATTTTCGTACATACCTGGTGTCATTTCGTTACTCTAGTAGTCAAGTTCAACTCTGCGCTGAGTGTACGAAACGACTATGGTTTCATATAGACTACGAAACAACTTTTGGTAATAATGGACGAGAGTTTCGCGGTCGTTTTCAGACACCAACTATTTTTGGTAAAACTTTGGAAGAAGTTCTTCACCCCTATCTTTTTTTTCTTCCCCTATAGCCACAAGCCTGGGGAACTGGCGGGAATACGGGGTTTTTGGGTGGGGGAAGCAAATATAAGTGATTTATGGCTCACAAAAAAATCATCAAAGTCACTATAAGTAAAAATCTAACCTAACCTAACCTTAACCACAAAGTATACCTAACCTAACCTTAACCACAAAGTATACCTAACCTAACCTAACCTTAACCACAAAGTATACCTAACCTAACCTAACCTTAACCACAAAGTATACCTAACCTAACCTAACCTTAACCACAAAGTATACCTAACCTAACCTAACCTTAACCACAAAGTATACCTAACCTAACCTTAACCACAAAGTATACCTAACCTAACCTTAACCACAAAGTATACCTAACCTTAACCACAAGGTATAGGGTGGTGTGGGGGGACACCGTACTATTAGTGGAAAAATATTCATAAAAAATCAATTTTTTACCTGAGAGAGTGCACACTGTGCCCAAAACAAACTTCACAATATGGCCCACCTATGGTACCCTCATGAATACTTAACTCAGATAATAAGGGTCATTTAAGGTTTTTTATAAATTTTTGGCACCTCGTCCGGTGTCCCCCCCACGAGGGGGGACACCGGATCAGGTATGGGGGGCACCGTATGATATTTTTAAACTCATATTACATCAAACATTATTGTGTTTTTTTTGCCTGAAATCAACATATATGCTAACCCTAGACACCCACCATTATTATTAGGTGATGAAATGAAAGAAAAGCTCATATAAAATAGCATTTATAAAGATAGGTCTAGGTATTTTTATGCTCACTATCAGAAGTGCATCATGAAGGCATGCAGCGGGGAAACACCTTCACCGGGTCAGCCTGCCTCTTGGTGTGCCCTTGGAGGTCACCAGACACCCTTGCACTGTTCTGGATAAACAGAAGCTTCATCTAGGATGGTGGGGAAAGGGTTTGAACGTGTCTCGGTGTTAGCGGACTTCATCCGGAGGAAAGAAGGTTTAATTTTCCATCCTCCATGATGGCCAACACCTGAGCAACATAGCACACAAATGTGCCCACACCCCTTCCCTCCTCCAGCTTCAGCTGAACCAGAACAAAGTCCCCCACCTTGATGTTTTCGCAGCAAAAGGGTATGATGCTGGCAGTCCAGGTGCCCTCGTCTCCACCTCATCCGAGTACTCGGAGGAGTCGTCCAGCTGAAGTGGGACATCATCAACCTCCTCCTCGTCAGTGGTGTTTTCCCCTCCGGGACAGGCACAGACTTCTTCCGCTGTGGACCCTTCTTCTTTCCCAATGTTTTCTTTTCAGCCGCTGCCTTCTTTTTGTCTTCCAGCTTCTGCCTCTTCTCTGCCTTCAACCTCAGGTCAGATATTGCCTCCTCATTCTCGGTTAAATGCAGGCCCGCACCCTTTTCCCCGTCCCTTTCCATAAGGACGAGGATTAGCCTTAGGAACGGCCTGACACACTCTGGGGTTTAAGTCTGTCTGTTGAGAAGGGTGTCCTGGGGTGGCAGGGTGCCTCGTGCTCGGGCCCCGGGGTGGCAGGGTGCATCGTGCTGGGGCCCGGGGTGCAGGCTCTGTCGTGCTGGGGCTCGGGGTGGCAGGCTTTGTCGTGCTGGGGCCCCGGGGTGGCAGGGGGCGTCGTGCTGGGGCCCGGGTGGCGGCTCTGTCGTGCTGGGGCCCGGGGTGGCAGGCTCTGTCGTGCTGGTGCTCGGGGTGGCGGCTCTGTCGTGCTGGGGCCCGGGGTGGCAGGAAACATCATCTAGCCTGGGAGACACAGCGGGAAGGGGTATAGCTTCTGAGGTATGGCCTTCAGCCAGTCGCTCCTCTCCATCTGAATTTCCTCCATCAGAAGAAGTTGGAGTAACTTCCACTACAAATTCTGGTGGTGCCGGTCGCTCGGTTACATGCGCTCCTACAAACACATCATCTGGGAAGATTTTTGCGATTGAGTGGCCATATACCAGTCGCCCGGAAACCACTGAGAATGTTGGAGGGGGTAGTGGCTTTGGTCCATGCCTCAGAAGCAACTCTGGCAACTTGTGGACTGTTATGTGCTCGTTGGGGTGCATGAGCGCGTGGTCGTTCAGTAGGGCACGCAGGAATGTCTTAAAGGGACCAAAGACACTCACATCCAATGGCTGGAGTTTGTCTGTTGTATGCGGAGGCAAGGTAACAATCACGATACCATGCATTATCGCAAACTCAACAGGCTGAATGTTCATGTGACATTCAGCATTGTCCATGATCAGAAGAATCTTGTTCTCTACAGAAGAACAAGACTTCTCATGGAGATGCTGAAGTGTCTGCACGAAGCTTTCACCATTCATCCAGCCACTAGGATGCAATACCCCTTTGGGAAACCCAAAAGATCGTGTTCTTCATGAAAGCGGGATTCCATCGGCATCGGGGAAATTAAATAAGCATTTGGGGGGAAATGGACTGCCCCACAGCTTTATAATGCCCACAAACGTCATGCTGTCACCGCGTTCACGAGTTACCTGCGTGGCTACTGGCTGGCCTCTCGACACACAACCTTGACTGGCTTCATAACAGTCGACAATGAACTCTCATCCAAATTGTATATCCGGTCCGGCGTGAATGTGTACTTCCCCAAAAAGCTAATGTGTAAGCCTTAAAGAAGGTTCCACATTGCTTTGTTGAAGGAAAACAATCATGGCAATGGACATGCCTTCCGGAGCCTTCAATAAAAGGGTTTTGGGGATGACGGTTCATGAAGGCATAGTACCAGTCCCTTGTCGCCATTTTCTCTTTCTCCCAGGCAGCAGGGATGCTCTTGCTCCCACAAGCTATGGCATACTGGTAAAACCATCCTACGCACATCGTTCATGGGCAGGCCGTAAACATCTTGGCTGCGTGGATGGTATAATCAGCAATGTATATTTCTTGTTGAGGGCTGAAAACCCTATGCTACGGGAAGCAACAGTCATATAGGTAACTCCATCCGACAGCTTCTTCGATAGATAGAAGGCGTCCTGTAACAAAAGAAATGAATTAGGACTTAAAAGGCCCTTGCGGCAACAAAAGTTGACAAAAAAAATAATAAATAGAGCGCTTGAAGGCATCCTTTTAAAAAAAGAAATTAAATTTGGACTTAGAAGGCCCTTGCTGGCAATAAAAGCTAACAAAAAATGAATATTTTTTAAAATCTATAAATCTAGAGACCCTTAAAACTATCCCTGAGGTCTTTTTGCATGACCTCATCCCCGGGAGACCAAAGAAGACGTGGGATGAGGGCATACAAAAAGACCTTGGGGAGATATGGAACTAAATAGAGCAACTTACAGCAAGAGTTTTTTTTCTTGATGTTGAATCTGTCAGCGGCTTCTTTCAGGCTGCAGCTAGTGGGCCCCGCGGTGCTTAAAGGCAGCCTCCAGGTCAGTGCGGTCCATCTGCTTGTCGCTCCTTCCTGACATATTTGCGAGGCATATGACGGTGATGGCGGTAGGTTAGGTTAGATCTGAAAAAAGTTAATGACATTAGACATCATGCATAGTTAGGTTAGGTTAGTTTTAGGTTAGCTTAGCTTAGTATTTTTTCAGTGTAGAGGCGATTCTTGCATGGCCACCATATTATTTTTTGGGGCTAAAGAGTCTGGCAATATATGTGGGGGATCACCGAACGTCATGCCCCCAAAATATGCAGTGTTTAAATGTTTTTTTAACCATAAAAAATTAATTCTAGAATCATTCTAATAACATAAATCACTTTTATAATAGTTATTTCATGTGCTTATAGCATAATAACACTTGATATGCATCATAATTTAATACCAATCACCCTTTAACTTTACACCAACAAAAAAACACTGTTCCATTTAATTTAAATACACTAGTTCACCACCACCATTTAATATCATGCTAATTTTGCATAGTCAGTCACTTTTTCTTATGTTTTTCTAAGTATTTAAAATATATAGATTTTCCAAAATCGTAGTGGGTGCGGGGGATCACCGAAACGTCATGCCCCGAAAATATGCAGTTTTTTAAATGGTTTTTTTTAACCATAAAAAATTAATTCTAGAATCATTCTAATAACATAAAACACTTATATAATAGTTAGTTTTATGTGCTTATAGCATAATAACACTGATATAGCATCTAATTTAATACCAATCACCTTCAACTTTATGCCACAAAAAAACACTGTTCCATTTAATTTAAATGCACTAGTTCACCACCACCATTTTAATATCATGCGAATATACATAGTCAAACACTGTTTGTTATGTTTGTGTAGGTATTTCAAAGATATAGCTTTTCAAAATTTCACTGTACGTTGATCCCCGCACTTCACCATACGTTTTATCCCCCGCGCCAAACCATTTTTTTGTAATAAAGCCACCGCGGCCTGTTCGAAAGCATGCACTACTTTTTTCACTCAATAACATGTCATACGGTTATACCTCGTATTGCAACTTACCTCAAAAGAATCACGCCATCACAGCCGACATGAGACACTATATAAGAACGGCGAAAAGTAACAAGGAACATACGAAAAATAAAATTTCTTACCTGGTAAAACCCCGGAGGTGACGCTGACGCTACCCTGTTGCTCGCATGTAGTTCACTGAGGGGGGCGCTGCATCCGTGGTGGCATGGTGGCGCGAAATTTGAATTAATTTTCGCGTTGTAGCCTTCGTACGGTGATCCCCCCGTTCGGTGTGACCCCACCCCACCCTACCTAACCTAACCTAACCTTAACCACAAAATATACCTAACCTAACCTAACCTAACCTTAACCACAAAATATACCTAACCTAACCTAACCCTTAAAACCCCAAAGTATACCCAACCTTAACCCAAAAGTATACCTAAACCCAACCTAACCTAACCTTAACCACAAAGTAAAACCCAACCTAACTGGACTTAGAATTTTTTTAGGCACCTCATATTTCATAGCGGCCGTGTGGGTTAACCAAGGCTGAGCGCACTCTGGAACCTTTACAGATGTGAAGTACAATAAGCATACAATACAGTGCGGTAGTTCATTTCAGTCAAAGCCGGAAGGATGAGTTCCAAGTATTTCCCTATTTTTTCTTGGCCTACAATAGGTTGCTTGTTCTAATGGAGAGTTTTTATTTGCGCAACCCCCCCCCCCCCCCCAAAAAAATGTATAATGAAACCTAACCTAACCTTATAGGTTTTAATGAAACTTAACCTAACCTTAAAGGTTTTAATGAACCTAACCTAACCTTATAGGTTGTAATGAAACCTAACCTAACTTTAACCACAAAGTATTTTTTTTTTTTTTTTTTTTTTTTTTTGCGCAAATAAAGCTATCTCCATTACAACAAACACCGCTTATTAGGAAGCGCATGATCATTTGTATCATTACCGCACTCAGGTCTGTATGCATTTTGCTCATCAAAACACAGATCACCGTGTAATAGTTTCGTTGAGCAGCTCAGTGAAATCTGCTCAGTGAGCGGCTGCTCACTGAGCAGAAAAGTGCCCGTGTAATAGCGCCTTTAGCATCTGGCATTGTTAAATATAGACGATATGCTATGTCAACATTTGGGAATGTTTCTACAATTCCAGCATTGCGCAAATGTCTGAGAGCATCAAAGGGCGAGCAGTTTTCAGTTTTCTTCATATATGCAGAGAACTGAGCCATCTGATCTCATCTGCTAATGTTAGTTAAAGGTCTGCAAAGAGATGCATCTGCAAATTCATAGCAACTTCTCTGAGTTCAGAATCTGGCAGAGTAGTAATACTGAATAGAAACCCAAACTTCTCCTGGAGCTTAAGAGTAGCTACACTTCTTTCCTCTTTCTCAGTTATGTTGCTAGTGAATCTAAAATGGGTAAGTATGTAGCTGTCTTGAACTTATTCCTGGGAGGTAACTCTGCATCAGTTCGCTCTGAACTGCTTAACTTAATCTGCTAGTTAACTGTTGCTTCGCTCTTGGGGAGGCGGTAGCAGAGTGATTAGCGTCTCCGAGTGGCGTTCTTGGTGACCCGAATTCGATCCCCTACGAAAAATCCAAAATCTTTCTGCACCGTCGAGTGGCCTAAAAGCACCCACATGCCCTGCCCATTAACTCTATCTTCGATTGCGAGTGCATCGGAGGCCACAAGGGGGCGGCAAGAGCCTCTAATCACAGGCGTCACTATAAAAATCCTGCATGCGCCACCACGGGCGAGGACCAACCATCACAGCCCTCAAGTGAACCTCCAGGGCCACCATCCCAACCCTGGAGGTCACTGACTGCCTACAGGCACTATAGGCACAGATGTAAAATAAAAAGAAAAAAAAAGTGTCTGCCTCTTCAAAAAATCATTTCCTTTTCCTTGGCCTCTGATGATCAGCACGGTAACTGTGGTCCTTCACTGGTAGCTTAGCCTTCTCTTCAAAGTTTTCAAATGCTTCATCATTGCGAAGAAAATTGACAAACTGCAATAAACTTTCATAAAGACCTGCACATGTTGCTAGGTCAATTCCTACTTGCTGGAGACTCTTACCTTGTGTTACCGATCCAGAATACACTCTTAAGTTACACAGATAAGTGCAGTTCCAAAATCTTCCATTTTTGACACCAAACTTGATGCCTCACCTCTGGTAGTTCTTGTCTGGGCATTATCTTTTGTCAACTGAATCAATGTAGAGCGTATATCAACAAGGTTAGCTTTCAAAGCATGTGCTGCATCAGACCTTGCTGACCATCTTGTGGTTGATAATGACTGACATATCCATAAATGGTTGATCTCAAAATACTCCACCGATGAGTTGAAGCAGAGAAGAAGTTGAATAATGCTTGTAAGAATCCAAAGAATGCAAATGCATTGCCACAACACTCTGCAGCACATGATCCAACGAGATTTAATGAATGTGCTGAACAGGGCACAAAAGCAGTCAGTGGGGTAGCTGACTTGTTTGATTCGGACTTGGAGTCCTTGATATTTGCCAGACATGGTACTTGCATTGACATAGCTCTGACCGCGACAGTCCTTAATTAATAGAAAGATCATGTTCGTGCAGAGCGTCAATGACCAGATTCATCATTGACTCACCATCAGGGCGCCCATAGTCGGACGCATTGGACGCACGTGCGTCCAGTGTAGGCCTATAGACCCACAATGGGCCTCCACAGTGCTCACATATTATGTGAAACATCCTTTGCGTTGTCAAGTTAAACTATTATAGTATTATGTTACTTAAATATATATGCAGTTATCATTGATAAAATATGAAACGGGGCTAGTATTTAGAACATTGCTGTGTCTAGATTCAAGTATTTTTCACCTTTCTTCTGTTTCCATAGGTCAGAAGTGAAAAAGTGTGAATGTGTGAGTGAGTGTGAAAGTAACAATAGAATGTTATGCAAACATTATTTTTTTCATTGGCTAGGTTAGCTTAGGTTAGTTTGAGGGTGAGAAACTACACCTGAACGGTGATTAGCACTTTCACTTTCACCAAGCGGCGTGCTTCGGGGCTTCAAGCGCAGCTACTCGACTCTCGACTTCAACAAATGCCAGCCCCTGTCCCAGGGTAAAGGGGGTTCTCAATCCAATTTGATGACGGGGCCTCGCCACCCACGATAAGGCAGACAGCCATAGCTCTCCTCTCCAACAACACCTCCACTACCAAGCTGCTGTTCTCATCCCTAGAAGGCCATACGGAACACGTGGGCTTTCTTACAGTTGGCCCTCCACTGTCCCGCAACCATTCAACGCTCCCCGCTGTATGAAGAGTTATTCTACGATACTCCGATTGCTGCTGCAATTCACCTCTCTTCAAGCTGCGTTCCAGGGAGTTCTTAGGGTGACATTACCCCTGCATCATTGCAGTCGTTGTTTGGTGACTTATTTAGCGGCTAGCCATTTATTATTTAATTTGTTGTGTAAATATATTCGGGGTAATCATACTCCTTGATTTTTTCTTCCCCCATATTTCTTAGGTTTGGTAATATTAATTGATAACCACCTCGGCCCTGACATAATTGGCGACCTCGCCAGGATACGTTATCAATTAACTTATTGCCCTTTCTTAAGATTGTGGGAGTTTTGTTTGCAAAGTCGCCGCCGCGCGCCGTTGTTGCCTCCAGCCCCGGAACAACGTTTGAGAGCTTTTTGTTTTGATTTAACTTAGGTGTTGTATATATTTCTTTTGGGTATTTTTGGATTTTTTGGTGTTGGGTTTTTTATTGTTGTTATTTCTGTGTTTATTGTCTGTTACAATGTCTTCCTTCGAAGCTTTGAAGGAACAAGGCGAGGCCCTCGGTCTAACAGGATCGGAGATCGCCCGTTGGATCCAGGAGCAACAAAAGATTGAGAGAGATTAAAGACAAGCAGAGAGAGAAGAAAGACAAGCAGAGAGAGAGAGAAAGAAATTAAATTAGCCGAACTCGCAGCTCAAGGTAAGCCCTCCGTCCAATTACCATCTGATCCTGTCTCCAGGCCGAGTTTACCATCTTACAAGGAAGACGAGGACATAGCAGCCACCTATCTAACAAGGTTTTGAACGAGTGGCCGAGATGCTGGAACTCCCTAGGGATACCTTTGCTGTTCGAGTGGGTTGCCTCCTTACGGGAAAGGCTGCTGAGCTCTACACGTCCCTTCCATCATCCACCACCAAGGACTACGAGCTACTGAAACAAGTACTCTTAACTGGTTTCAGTAAGACTCCCGATGGCTACAGAATAGATTTCCGGTCAGCCAAGATTCAAGTAGGGCAGAGCTACCATCAATTCGCCACCCAGTTGTCACGAATATTCGATTCTTGGATTGAGTCCTCCAGTGTGCCTGTAAATTATGAGGATATGAGGCAGTTTATAATACTTGACCAATTTCTATCTTCCTTGTCACCTGAACTTCGCCTTTTTATCAAGAAAGAAGGCCAGCCCTGCTAAAGGATGCGATACAACTTGCAGACGATTGGGCGTCCACCCACAACGCGTATCTTAAAGTCTCCTATAACAACGCCAGGAGATTCACCCCTCGGGCTGCTACTTCACTGAGGATTCCACCTTCGGGACATCAAACTTCCTCATCTGTGACCTGTCACAACTGTGGAGAGACGGGACACATACGACCACGCTGTCCACATAATCCCCGAGCATTCAAGGACAGAACACCTGCCGCCGGCCCCTATAAGGTTGGATTTTGTCTTCAAGATCGTACAGTTCCTAACTATTCTGTTTCGGGTACCATCAATGGTTCATGTCTTCCACCATCATTAGGGACACTGGGTGCTCCGGTGTCGTAGTTTCTGAGGACGCCTTGCCATATCTTGACCCCGCACTCTGTCCCAAAGTTAAAGTTGCTGACTATTTAGGACGCACCGATGAATCCTCCGTTGTTAGGTGCTACTTACGGTGCTCCTTTTACACTGGCTGGACTGATGCCGTAAGGGCCCCAATTAAAGTTGCTAGTGCATTGATTGGGAATATCCCTGGTGTGTTTATAGCGCGTTTTCGCGACGTTCACCACCCTGGTCCTGTCCAGTCTATAACCGTTCCAGGCTGGACTGATGCTCGCGAAAATACGTCGAGACTGGCCCCGTCCCATTCGTCGTTCCTATTGGCTGGGGGGTCGAGTGGGCGGTCCTCCGGGCAGAAATGCACACATTTTTAAAAAGCTCGCGTTTTATGTACTTGACTTCTCAATGGGAAGTCAAGTTGCAGGGATGATTATGAAAAAATGAATGATGAAATTTCATTTCATTTACCGTTAATAACACTATCTATAGTCGCCACTGCACTAATGTCGCAGGGGGGCATATATTACGAGTTTTAGCATCACTACAGATGCTAAAGTTACGTACACAATACGTAGTTTTACATTATCTACATAACACTATAGCTACGGTACATGTCTTCAGTGACACATACAAGTCTGTAGTGATGCTAAAATTCGTAATATATGGCGCCTGGTGACATTAGTGCAGTGGCCACTATAGTGTTGTTGACGTACATTAATTTCCCAAGATGTTTTTTCAGCAAATTGCGAATATTGTAATTTTTCGTGAAATTACTTTAGTCTTATGTTCGGCTATCATGGTGTTTCATGTCTTATCAGCAGCACGAGAACCTCCTGGTCGTCTTCCCCGCTGACTGTAGTGCGCATGCGCCAGTTCTCCACACACTGGTCCAGCCTGGTCCTGCTCACTGGCCTGGCCCAGTGTAGCCCGTTCCAGCCCGGTCCAATCCGCCTCGCGAAAACAGTGGCCGCCCGGGACTAGTCGATCCAGTCCAGACCGGGCCAGAGCGGTCGCGAAAACGCGCTATTAGTCACTAATAGTCCTGACCCTCAACTTCGTGATGACTATTCTCTCCATGATGATAAGAACCAAGCCACTACTAATGTTTCACTTCCACAAGATCCATTACCTCCTCCTCCTCTTCTCCTTAATGACTCTGTTTTCTCCCGAAGACTCCATCTCATCTAATGCCAGGGACGTTTCCCTTATTGAATGTCAACCTCTACAACCATGTGAGTCTCCTCCAATTGTGTCCTGTGGAGCCCGGTGCTGGTAGAACTAAACGGATCCCTCTCTAGTCCTGCTGAACTCCACCCCTGATGAGTTTCGTCACCTACAAGAATCATGTCCTTCACTGCAGTGTCTACGTGCCTCAACGTCTACTTGTGAAGTAGAGAAGGCACGGGATGGTGCCACTTACAAGTTTCTACACGAACACTGCATCTCGTACCAGCAGTGTCTCTCCTCTGATAGCTCAACTAAGGTAAATACTTTATCATTAGTTATCCCCAGTAAGTGCCGTGCCGTCCCATCATCCTACGTCTGGCTCACGAAGATCCTTTGGCTGGTCATGTCTCCTATCTTAAGACCCTGATGAAGATCTCTCAAGACTTTTACTGACCAGGAATGTGCGCGGACATCTGGGATTATTGTCGTTTCTGCGACAAATGTCATCGCTTGTCAACTAAGAGACTAGTACATCCAGTACCCCTTGAGCCGTTGCCAGTCGCACCATCTTCTGATAAACACAGTACCCTTCAGCTGTTAACAGTCGCGCCATCCTCAAATATACACCGTAGACTTCAAATGTTACCGGTCGTAACTGAGCCTATTTCGGAGCCCAGGAAGAAGAGTAAGTTATCCTGCTCAAGTGAGGATACTGACGATTCACCTCGGCCTACTTTACCGTCTGATGGCCCAGCTAGTTCTGGGAACATGATGTTATGAATCCTGATCTCACTTTGAGTTAGTCTACTCAATTTTTTTAGTTAAGTTTATTTACATCTCTTACAGAAAAGAAAAAAAAACTTATTGTAACCTTACATAATAGTCTACTCAGGTTGATGAGCACGACTTCACCCTCTCCACTACAGAGACAATTCAAGATGAACTCCATCCTGTGCCCATCCTTCTACTACTAGGATTACTACTACTACCAGGACTACTACTAGGATTACTACTACTACTAGGACTACTACTAGGATTACTATTACAACCAGGACTATTATTAGGATTACTACTATTACCAGGACTACTATTACTATATTTTGGTCTTGGCACAGCCTGTGCCCTTGTGTTCGTGTTTTGTTTTGTTGTATCATTAATGTTGGGAATTTTGCTTGTTAGTTTGGATTTGCATAGTGCTTCGTTTCATTTGTGTGTATAGTTCTGATTGGCCCACTCATATTTCTGCCCTCATGTCTATTATGGATAGACTACAGCAACACTTTTCTCAGGCCTCAGATATCACCGGCCCCCTCTCCGACGTGTTAAGGAAGCTGATACGGGAACTCCTACAGTTGATGGATGATGTGCCCTGCTCTTCGACCAGTTGAAGCAACCTTTGGCTTCGGGACCCATTCTGCGGCTTCCTACATAGAACATAAGAAAATAAGGAAGCTACAAGAGGCCGCTGAGGCCTACACGTGGTAGTTCCTGTCACCTAACACTACCTATATCCACCTTTCATCCCCATCCATGAACCTATCCAGCTCCCCTTTAAAGCTCCCCAATGACTCAGCACTAACGTATACCTGTCTACTGAGACCATTCCATTCATTCACCACCCTATTTGTGAACCAGTTTTTCCCTATTTCCTTTCTAAATCTACGCTTTTCCAGCTTGAATCCGTTACTTCTTGTTCTTCCTGACCTCAGCCAGACTTTCGTCCTGCGCATCAACGCTTCAAATCATGGATTGGGAGCTGTATTCTTTCAGTACCATGATGACCGTGCACATCCCATCTCTTACGCCAACCGGAAACAACTACAATCGGGAGCGACATTACTTTACAATTCGAAGGGGATGCTTAGCTATCATCTTCAACATCAACAGGTTTGACTTCTACTTGAGAGGTAAGGAATTTTTCCTTGAATTTGACCACAAGCCTCTAGTATTGAAGCCGATCTACTCAGCCGGTCATAGTTATCTGTTTGATTCCTGCACTACAGCCTTTTACAAATATTTTGTATGTTTCTCCGGGTCCAGCTGCAGTTCTCCTTCGTCATCGTGCAGCAGATGCTTTAGTAGGGGCATGTGTGAGGAACTACACCTGAACTACACCTCCCTCGTCACAGTAACGGTGATTAGCACTTTCACCTTCACCAAGCGGCGTGCTTCGGGGCTTCAAGCGTAACCTTGGCGTCATTGAGCGCCCGGTAATCAACACAGAAGCGCCTCGAGCCGTCCTTCTTGGTTCACCAGCACCACCGCCGACGACCACGGGTTATCTGACCTCTCCACTACCCCTTGCGCCTCGAGCTCCTTCACTGCCCGCTGCATCTCTTCCCGCCTGGCTGGCGCGATCCTCCGTGGGGCGTGTCTGATGGGCGGGGAGCTTCCTGTCTTAATGTGGTGCTTTAAAACAGGCCCGTGCGGCCCAGTCCAGGTCACCCTCGCTAAAGACACCAGCATACTCCCTCAGGGTGCCGCGCATCCTCTCCTGCTGCCACGAGGTGAGGTGGGTGGCGCTCCTCTGCGCTAAGTCAATCAGGTGGTCAGGTAGGGTACTTTCAGCAGCCGGTTCTTCATTACCTCGCTGCACCTCCTGACTAGCCACCTCTTCACAGGTGCCCAGCTTGGCACCAGCCGGTACCGTGCGAGTCTCGTCAGAGAAGTTAGACAGTGACTGACTCTTCCCCGGCTCCTACGAGACTCCAGCCCACTGCCACACCGTCTGGCAGCCTCAGGTGATCCGTGGACTCCACCATGCCGTCGGCTCCTTCCATCCTCCTGGTCAGCGTACAAGGCACCCTAGTCTCCGTCCTCGGGGCAAGATGCACGCGCTCAGCCGCAACTACCTCCGCCGGGGCGCCACCTGGAAGTAAGGGCACCTCTTCTCCGCGTAACCTTGACGTCCTCCTCCCCAGGTCGACGCACGCCCCACTCTGCGTCAGGTAATCCAGGCCCAGGAGGCATGAATCCTCCATGTCGGCGGCGTACACAGGCAGTACTTCCTCAGTGCCTCCCACGCCGAGTCGCGCCTCCACTGGGCCCCTGAGCTTCGTGCAATGCCCGGTGACTCCACAGAGTCGCTGCGGTGCCTCAGGAAGATGTTTCGCCGGTACCACGTCCGGACGCGTGAGCGTCCTCTCCGCGCCCGTGTCCACCGTCATCCGGCATGGCCTCCCGTTCACGGTCCTTTCCACCTCGACTGTCGTGGCTGTAGTACGGTGGCAGGTTATACTGCACGGGGCCCTGGGAGCGTTGGCTGACTCCCGGCCCCTCCATCCAGCCAAGCGTCGTTTCCCGCCTGCAGCACTTCCTTGGGATTAGTGCAGGCGATGGAGAAGTGGCCATACTGGCCACAACTCCGGCAGCAAGGCTAAAAGGCGTTAGCAGCCGGCCTCTCAAGGGAACGCGTCCTCCGCCCCCTCGGGCATTGGCTTCGCCTGTGGTCTTGCTGGCCACAATCCCAACAAGAGCCAAGAGCCCTTGAAGCCTGTGGGGCTCGTCCTCCCGGGGCGCCGCGGGCCTCCTCTCCGGCGTCCTCTTCACCTGTGCCTGCCGGGCCCGGAATTACCTGGTAGGGGATGGCCCTCCATGGCCCCTCTGTCGCGGCACCGCCCACAGAGGTGCGCAGGAAGGACTCGAGCTCCAGCGCCCTCGCTAGAGCTTCCTGCACGTCCCCTGGATGCGCCTGCTTCACGTAGAGTTGTAGGTTCCTGTCCTGCAGCACATCCACGAAGTGGTCGCGCGTCAGCACCACCACCATGTCCTCCTGGGCGGCGGGGTACGCGCGGCGTACCAGCGTCTCCATCTCCTGGCTGCGCTGGGATAGAGGCTCGCCCCTGGCTCGCACCCTGACCTTCAGGCGAGCCCGGTATACCTCCGCCTGCTGATGGTGGCCAAACCTCCTTCGTAGAGCCTACTCCACACTCTGATACACCAGGCGTTGCGCCGGGGTCAGGTGCCCCAGCACCCCCACGCTGCACCCCGAAGACTGGGCATGAGCTGTAAGGCTCGTTCTGCAGAGTCCCAACCTTGGACGTCTGCCAGGAGCTCGAATTGGGCCAGGTAGGCCTCTCAGGCCACCTTGCCATGAAACTCAGATGGTCTCCTCCGCCCAGAGTAGCCACAGAACGTTGCAGCGGGGTGGCGGGGCGACGACGGCAGTGTGGGAAAGCGAGGAGAGGAGCACCGTGTAGCTGGGAAGGGTGGCGTGCCAGCCCGGCAGCCCGCCGCGCCTCCCAGAAACCCACCATCCAACCCAGCGGGTGCATTCACTGCCAGTCCTTATGATCACCCGGATCCAACCAAGGACGACCAGGCAGCTCCTCCTCCTCCTCGGTGAGCTCCTGCTTCAACCTACGCTGCTCCATGGCCCTGGTTAAGGCGCTGGCCTGCTACTCCACGGCCTGCTGCAGCGTGGCGATCTCCTCTCGACAGGCCCTCACTTCCTTCCGAGCCTCCACCTTAATGCCCTGCACCCCCGTACTCAAGTCCTGCTTAAGGGCGGCACACGTCGCTTATGTGTACCGCCGCGCTTCCTCCCTCGCCTCCACCAAACCCCGACACACTGCCTCTCTCAGCTCGTTCACGCTTTCATTGTTTTTCTCCCCTACCTCTTTCACTGCCTCTCTCACGTTTTCCTTGGTTTTCTTTATTTCACTCATCAACGCACTGAGCATGTCCATCACATTCGATTTACTTTCCACGGGCCCGCCAACCTGACTCGACTCTCCCGCCACGTCGCGCCTCTGTCTGGACTCAGCGCGTCCTCGTTTCCCGCCGAAAAACTCTTTTCCGAAAAACTCCCGTCGCCATCTTGACCACGTGTGACACAACCAGCCCTCACTCAAACACACTCACAATATCCCACATCTGACACCAACTGTTACGCCATCGCCCCCCACACTACTCGGTGAACACTGTGAGGGAACTGACAAGGCACAACACCGCTTGTACGTACTTGAACACGTACTCTATATTCGGCGTGTGAGTGAGAGGCGAGCTGTATGTCCATGAGTCTCTACACAACCTATCTCAGGCGAAGGAAACACTTGTCACTCCTTCTTTGGCTTTACTTACTGAGGTTCTGATACAAAAGACACGAAGTACGATGAGGCAGAGAGAAGACAAGACAGATACAGCGCTCACTCCACGTCCATACACATCCACACGGTTTATCCACACGTATTATCCACACAAGAGACAGGTGTATCCAAGGCAGAGGCGATAAGTAGTAACGCCAGCGGGCGAGTCCACGAGGGAGGCAAGGACGGACGGGATAACCACAGGACCTCCCCTGTCAGTGTTCCTAACCTCACTGCCAGTCCGCCGCGTCAGTGTTGCCACCTCGGGAAAAAAAAATTGTACCGTACGCTTCACTGAAAATGTACCGTTCGTACCACTAAATATTTCAAAATGTACCACAACATGAACCACTTTCTATTTTATGAAAATATGATGGTTAATAAGCTGATATACAAAAAATCCGTGAAAATCAATGCGTCAGTTGTTTAATTCAATTTATAGTTGATATTAAGAAATAATTTGCCTATGTGCTGAAATGACAAACCCGTTAACATACAAAATGGCTGAAAATTATGATTAGTAGTACCTATCCTGTTCTCGTAGTTCGAACAAAATCATTATAATATATGTGTATGTTTTTCAAGAATACCATTGAAAAATAACTAAGATACTGATAGCTTTATAATTTTTTTTCTTTTTTCCAAAATTATTTTCAATGGAACTTAAAAGAAATATAAAAAAAACCCATTTAACTCATCGCTAACTACTTCCTATAAACCTATTCGGTTTTCTCTTCTTCATCACTCTTAAATTTAGATGCAGACTGTATACCATTTTCAGGTTTGTACCCATTCATAACATGGCTTTTGTACCCCAAACCATTTTATTAACATTACCCATTAACAGATTCTGCATTGAGACGGTTTCTCATTTCCGTCTTAATCAAATTACGGACTGCATCTCATAAACAAACTGCCGGTCCCACTCCACTTCGTAGCGTGGTACTCTCTCATTACGCCACTCGTATATAAGGCTCAAATTCAATTAATAGCTACTTGTGCTTGATTTTCAGAAAGTATATATTCTTAATTTACCCTTTTATTTTAGTAAACTGATTTCTTCTTCTTGTGACCTTTTCTGCTTATTATCGCTTTGTAGGTCGTCTGTCAAGCTCGTTGTGTTTCTTTTTCAAGACACACTCAAAATTTTTTTCTCACTCTTCAAGACTTCAACTTAAGATTATAACGAAATGCTGTGGACACGTAGCTCAGAAGAATTTCTCGTTGAATGCATACGAGGCCACCCTTGTCTCTGGGACCACAGATCAGACTTGTACACCAAGAAGGCCTTGATATTCAAAGTCTTATCTAGGTCTTATTATATGTAGGTCGATATTAGGTCTACTATTGATAAATAATACACATAATTAAGTGTATACCAGCAATAGCTTGCCCTGGCGTCGGAGCCATGTTTGTTTACAGTCGAAGGAACAGCTGACTGGTAGTGCAGGTGAACGATTGTGTGTGTGTGACGGCTTGCAGTCAGAAAATTGTTAGTTATTAGTAAGTTGCGGAAAAAACTAGACGGAAAAAGTGCTAGTGTGACGCCGCCTTTAGTTGCCAGTCCCTATAAAGAAGACAGTAAGAGAAAAAAAAATGGGGCTGGCCAATTCATTCGGGAGGTGTCTTGTTACTCTTCTCTTGAAAAGATTTAAGTCGTAGGAAGGTGGAAAAATAGAAACAGGAAGAGAGAGTTCCAGAGTTTACCAGTGAAAGGGATGAAAGAGTAAAGATACTGATTAACTCTTGCATTAGGAAGATGGACAAATAGGGATGATAATGAATATAAAGTCTTGTGCAGCAAGGCCGCGGGAGGGGGGAGGCATGCAGTTAGCAAGTTCAAGAAGTGCAGTGAACATGAAAATAACGGTAGAAGATAGCAAGACAAGCAACATTGCGGCGATGATTTAAAGATTGAAGACAGTCCGTCAGAGGAAGGGAGTTGATGAGACGAAAAGCTTTTGGCTCAACCCTGTTTTAGGAGAGCTGCATAAGTGGATCCTCCCCAAACATGTGAGACATACTCCATACATGGGCGGATAAGGCCCCTGTAAGAGCAAGCAACTGAGAGGGAGAAAAAAAGGACGCAGACGCCACAGGACACCTAACTTCTAGAAGCTGTTTTAGCAAGAGATGAGATGTGTAACATCTGACACATTACAGGTTGAGCTGATGGCTCTCTCAAGAATGAATGACTTCGAAAATGGGGTTGTGACAACGCAAGCAAATGGTTTTTCATTAATTTATTTCTATGGTTATGTGACTACTCTACACTGGATTAGTTGTATGAATAACACATCATGACACAAATATCCTACGCAATACACTTCACAAAACACTACTCTATTCACTTCACATACCCTACATGGACAACACTGTATACAAGAATATAGTGTGGCTTACTACATACACTTTACATGATCTTCAAGACCAGCCTAAGAACATTTAATGTCACTACTTAATGTGATGGTGTATGTCAGTAGGATGGCACAGCTAGGCCCGACATCTTAACAAAAAGGGAGGGTATTGTTACACAGGCAGGCTGCTCATGTGTTTTTTCTGTCACCCGGGACTGGCGGGGAGGCGATTGGCCGCCGCGGGCGATGGACGGAGCCTCCCTCCCGCACGCGTAATGTGACGCAATCTGCCCGGAAGGTTAAACTTCCATACTCTTTCTACTATGTTTCACCCTTATGTGTTTGTGTTGTCTAGATTGTGCGAGAAATAGAATTGTCAAGAACTTTCTAGGAATAAGAAACTTTGTATATATAGCCATTGACACGAAAGGGGAGAAGAGTTCCTGCCAGACAGTCAAGAGTTGTACATAAGCAGAAATATATACCAAGAAGCTTCGTGCCAGCCTATCCTTGCCCACGGCTACTTCGTGTCTAGTGACGGCGACGTTGAAGGCTACAAATAATGTCAACACAGGACCCGCGTTCGTAACACTTGGTGTCAGTTGTGCGATTCAAGCCTACTCGCCATGGAGACACGTAGCAGGAAGAACGACATGCTGGCGGAGTTACTATAGTCTATTCATTTAAGCTGGATTCTTAGGAGCTGCTCGATGCCTACCCGAGTTTGTAAGGACGTCGCTGATTGGCTGATGCACGCGGGCTGGGTGGTGATGGTGGTGGATCTTGCCTCCTCGCTATCAAAACCCTTGCGTTGCCTCAGAAAAATATTCATATTTCTTTACTTAACTCACCTCTAACACAAGATAGGCCTATTTTGTTTGTATCAGTGAATCAGGCAGTGATTGTTCACATAACACGCCATTCATACTCAATTGGGTAAAAAATCAAGTATGACTGAGTATCATACGAGTAGGTGGATTTGCAGGTTTTTAAGTGCATTGAAATGTTGTACTCCTACCCCATATTACCAAGCTACCATACCAGATGATATCTATTTAAGCTAAGCCTACCATCGTGTTCATGATACATTGCTGCATATCATGAGCATAAAAATTACAGAAAGACTACACCAATATTAAGATAATTGAAGAAAAGTAAAATAGTGTATAAACATTTTGTCTTGCTTTTTTTGCTTCAACTCGCTGTAACTCCATCAGTTTTACTCTCGCATTAAAGTTTCAATTACTGTTTCAAACTCCCCACACTTTTCTGATTGTTATGGTATGTAGCACGTACCGATAGGGAAAAAGTAGGTGGTCAAAATAGCTAAGAAAGTAAAACTGCAAACTGCGCCGTGACGGATGGAGCCTCTGATAGCTCTATCGAGAACTCATCTCTACTGTAGGGAGCAATGGTCACCCGTCACGGTGCCAGTTTGCAGTTTTACTTTCTTAGCTAATTAACCAGCTACTTTTTACATTATCGGTACGTGCTACATACCATAACAATCGGAAAAGTGTGGGGAGTTTGAAACAGTGATTGAAAATTTAATGCGAGTAAAACTGATGGAGTTACAGCGAGTTGAAGCAAAAAAAGCAAGACAAAATGTTTATACACTATTTTACTTTTCTTCAATTATCTTAATATTGGTGTAGTCTTACTGTAATTTTGTTATGCTCATGATATGCAGCAATGTATCATGAACACGATGGTAGGCTTAGCTTAAATAGATATCATCTGGTAGCTTGGTAATATGGGGTAGGAGTACAACTTTTCAATGCACTTATAACCTGAAAATCCGCCTACTCTTGTGATACTCAGTCATTACTTGATTTCTTACCCATTGAGTTATAAAAGGCTTGTTATTGTTGAACAATCACTGCCTGATTCACTGATACAAACAAACAAAATAGGCCTATCTTGTGTAAGAGGTGAGTTAAGTAAAGAAATATGAATATTTTTCTGAGGCAACGCAAGGGTTTGGTAGCTACGAGACAAGGTACCACCAATCACCACCCAGCCCGCGAGCATCAGCCAATCAGCGACGTCCTTACAAACTCGGGTAGGCATCGAGCAGCTCCCAGCCAGGAATCCAGCTTAAGTGAATAGACTATAGAAGCCATGAGAGTGCAGAGAGAAGAACAAAAGGAACTCCAGCAAGAATTGAAAGAACAATTTCAGAAGCAGGAGGAAAAAACAAGAAAGAACACAACAAAAACAAAAGGAACTCCAGCAAGAATTGAAAGAACAACTTCAGAAGCAGGAGGAAAAACAAAAAACACAACAACAGCAGTTAAAAAAACCCGGATCGCAGGACAACAGGAACAGCTGCAGTGCGTTCATCAAGAGAGTGAGTCCTGACGACAGGGAGTGGTAGAGGTGACCACGAAACTGGAAAAGCGGCAAACAAGAATGGAGGAAGAACAGACAAGGGTAAAGGAAGAACAGACAAGGATAGCGGAAGAATAGACGTGGGTAAAGAAAGAACAGACAAGGATAGCGGAAGAACAGACGAGGGTAAAGGAAGACAGACGGGGGTAAAGGAAGAACAAACAAGAGTAAAGGAAGAACAGACAAGGATAGAGGAAGAACAGACGAGGATAAAGGAAGAGCACACGAGGCGGGACAACAGCAGGAGACGTTGCAGCAGGCAGTACGCTGCGAGGTAATGGAGATGCATGACAAGGTAGGACATGCCGAAGTAGAAGTGAGTGACATAAATGACAGAATGAAGGCCATTGAAAATTCCTTGGCAGCGGGTAAGCCTCCAGTGCACTTAAGAGCCATTTATGTGCCAGATAAGTGCTCTCAGCGGGGGTCGGGGTAGTTTAAGCCCGAGTGCCCTGTTTTTCACGCCTGTAAAAAGTTGCACTTGGTGATGTGGGTCAGCTGGGGATGCCTCTTAGGAAGAAGCCTCAAGAGTTTGATGGTAAGGTTTCCTGGGAAGCTTACCGTGCCCAATTTTAGCTCTTAGCAGGTCAAACCCCGGGCGGGTTTACCAGCAGAGTGCAGTCCAGCTGGCCACCATTTGAAGGGCGCGGCCTTGGAATTTCCTCGCCCAGCTCGAGTGTGTGGAGAGGCACAGCTACCTGAAGTGGCGGAGGCCTGGAGAGGAGGTATGGGACGAAGCACCAAGACGAGGTCTTCTGAGCCAGGTTCAGGACCTGCACAAGGGGGAAAGAGGGGAGTCTCTACAGGAGCTGGCCCAGACCTGGAGAATGTATGCACAAGGCCTCCCCAGGAGCCACTGCGGGACCTTCTGACGGTGCTGCTACGCGACCAGTTCATCGACGCATTGGACACCCCAGCTGAAGATTCAAGTCAAGCAAGGAAAGCCAGCAACACTGCAGGAAGCTTTTTGCCACTGCACTGGAGTTTGAATCCTTGGTGCAGTTCAGCCTGTCAAGTTTTAGGACCGAATCGAGCTCTGGCTTCAAGGCACGGAGGGCTCCGTCGGTGAAGCAGACAAGTTCAAGGGCACGTGTTGGCACTGTGAGAAGGTGGGACACAAGAAGGAGGAGTGCTAAAAGAGAAAGAGAGAACAGGAATAAAACGTGAAAAGGAACACAAAGGGAGAAGTCAAGGGCTGGACATGTGGAGAAAAAGGACACCTGCAAAAGGAGTGTCAGAAGAGAGTCAAGCAGGAGAAGGAGGAAAGGATTCTCGTGGGGGAAAATAAGGATGGCTGGTGTTAAGGGGCAACACCCACCCTGCCCTGTGAGTGCCCCAAAGCCAACGTTGTATAAGAGGATTACATTGACCAGCTCCACGTGGAAGGAACGATTGACGGAGGGGGTGTCCCAGTGTCGTCAACACCGGGTTCAGGGGCGGACTTTGGTGCGGCCTGACGTCCGGTCATCGGCAGCTCCTAGAGACGTCTCAACGATTGTGTGAGTCCCGGTCACTGTGCTAAACTCAGGGACCCAGTGGATGTCAAGCTTCAGCTTGGAGGGAAGGAGAATCCCTTCCCAACAAACAAAAAAAACGTAGGGCCTCCGGAGGCCCTCCGTATGTCTTATCGGCGGCCCCAACGGAAGTGTACGACGTAGGGCCACTGGAATTTGCTCAGAGGCGACCGGCGGGCAGGGCATGTAGTACGGTACGGTACGGTACGAAATTAGGGTACGGTACGGTTATTTAAGGGCTAAAAGGGTACGGTTCGATATTACAGTTCGATATATTTCTTCAAGTTCGGTACGGTACAAAAGGGTTCAATTTTTTAATTTCCGTACTTATATCGAACCTTTTCGTCCCCAGCGCCCATACTACCGCCGCCCATTGGGCGGTGGATGGGCGGATAGGGGAATGAGTGAGCGAGATTTGACCCCATTAATTAACACCACCGTGTGACTTCATTAGCCAGGTAGAATTTCTGCCATTTTATGACTCCCCTCTTTCCCTCCCATCCAAATGCTCTCTCCTTACCTCTCCCTCCCCTCTCATTCCTCCTCCTCCTCCTCCTCCTCCTCCCTCCCCCCTCTTGGCTAACCACAAACCGCCATATCCTTAGAGTCGGAGAGAGAGAAAAGAGAGAAGAGAGAGAGAGAGAGAGAGAGAGAGAGAGAGAGAGAGAGAGAGGGGGAGAGAGGGGGAGAGAAGAGAGAGAGAGAGAAAAAGAGAAAAGGGGGAAGAGAGAGAAGCACAACCAAACCCATTTATGACTCCCCTCTTTCCCCCCCATCCAAAATGCTCTCCCCTTGCCTCTCCCTTTCGGGCCTTCCCCTCTCCTCCTCCCCCTTTTCTCCTCAAAGAAAGCGTTCAGCGAAAATAGCCGGCTAAGGTCTCTTTGTGCACAGGAGAATGTAGACTTCGCAAACTTCTGGGATAATTTTACGAGGACCCCATCCTGGTTGAGGATTCCATCCTGTTTGGGGATGACGGACTCCACCTCAGCCCCGTTGGCCACGCAAGATTAGGACGTCTGCTAAATGATAAAGTTTCCTCTTACAGACAAAAAACGACGGCGGACGGCGGTAACCCGATCACCTTAACCCCTTCTTACCCCACAACGCTGGGCACGTTCCGTTTCCGCAAATACTAATCAAAGTAAAGTAATCAAGCGCCCTGTTTACAGTGGACCCTAGACCACCTGCCTGTAAACCCTCACGCAAGATTACCAAAACTACTAAGGAACTTAATTACTCTAAAAAAATGCCAGAAGCATTATTTCAAAGCGTAACGAATTATTAGCATACGTTGTTGGGCCCAAACGCCAGATATCGTTAGTATCACTGAGATTGGGTCAAAACACAAAAGATAAAACACTTATTTGCTGAAAAAGCCATTCCAGGCTATAAGACATTCCTAAATTGTCGTACGCATTAGCGGTGGAGGTTTTCATTCTTTCATTAAAGTAATTTTTGCAAGCAATCGAAATCGATAAGTTAAAATCAAGATCTTATGATCTCTAAAGAAGATTAACTAACGGTAGATCCTAACTATTGGGACAATTATCGTCCTCCCAAATCAATGCGAAAAGTTTGGATTGCTCTCTATGACGAATAAAGTCAGTTGTCAACAATTAACGAACAATTTATGTGGAGATTTTAACCTACCTCGTATAAACTGGAATAATATTCTGCTTTTAGAGAAGGTATGCGATTGCTTGATATGGTAAACAAAGTATATTTAATCAGTGGTCGGAGCCTACAAGGGATTTAAAAGTACCTAGATTTAGTTTTCCCCTACCGACATTGATCGATTGATTACTGCGAATTTGGTGAATCTGGCAAACAGCGATTTACAGGTTAATCAAGCGCATAAATTGCAAATGTAGACATCACAGAAAATCGGTATTAGTCCCAATTAAATAAAACGCATTTCACGAAGTCAGCAGGTTTAAGCGAATTGATTGGATTGCCTACTAACGGTAATAAGCGGAAAACATGTGGAAATTTATTCACAAATTAACTCCAATCGGTGGGGTTTAAAAAACATGTTCCATGGTAGGAAAAAAGTTGAATCATAAACAGACCCGTTGGATGACTAATGAGATTCAAAAAAATCATTTGGGAGAAAGCGCCAAGTTTACAAGCGATTTTATTTTTACAATAATGTTAAAGTTTTTCAGCGATTCAAATGCGGACGGGCTTAAAAGAGAAAACAATGACGTAAAAACGACGTTGCAAGGGATTAATTAAGACTAAAAAGCGCGAGTATGAAAAAATTGCAAAGGGTCCAATCAACAAACCCGAAAAGGTTCTTTCAATACGTTCGAAGTAAAAAAACGTCAAAACTGTATTGGCCAAATGAAAGTAAAAATACATCTGGTAATGATAATAATTAAGAGCATGGCAATGTACTCAATGATTACTTAAGCGGTTTTATTAAAGAAGACGAAGCTCCATTTCCAGAACCAGTAAACATGTATGCGGGACTCGAAGTGATAGATTGGAAATAGAGAGTAAAGTAACGAAATAGCAAAAGTATTTGCAGAAATTTACCCAGCCAATCCGTGGGGTGGAAAGAAATTTCGCCGCGATTACTTCGGGGGAAGTCACAAGTCACTTTCGCTTCATTAAAGATATCTCAATAAATCGCTAATGGACAAAAATGTTCCTATTATTGGAAATTACTAAAGTTTCACCGATATTTAAGAAAGGAGTAGAACCTCGCAAGTAATTATGCCCAATTAAATCTAACGCTGTGATTGTTAAACTATTTGGGAAATATTGCGGGATAAAATAGTGCTTTTTTCCCCCGATGAAAATAACTCAATATTAAACTCGCAGCATGGATTTTTTGAAATAAGAGATCCTGCTTAACAAACCTACTGGAATTTTTTTAAGTCATTTATTCAAACTGGGACGCTAAAATTCCCTCGGAGTAATATACCTTATTTTCAAAAAGCCTTCGATACAGTTCCCCATAAGCGACTTTTGCCAAGCTAAGGGCACATGGCTTGGGAGAGCAACTATGTTCATGATTGCGATTGTTTCAAATCGTAAAAACGGGTGTAATAAATGGTGAAACACTGATTGGTTGATGTTACTAGTGGGGTTTTCCTCAGGGCTCGGTTCCCTTGGGTCCCACCTTTTTTCTGATATTATCAACGATCTGGACCCGCGGGGACCTTGTATCTAAAATATCGAATTTGCAGACGACACCAAATTAGGCGGTAAGCATATACTAGAGAAAACTGCGAACGATACAAAGTGACCTCGACAAACTATCAGACTGGAGTGATAAATGGCTATTAAAATTCAATTTTCCCATAAAATAAAGTAATGCATATAGGCACGATAACCTCAAATAAACTATCAAATGCAAAATAATCGTTAACTGAAGTACAGCAGGAAAAGGTTTTTGGTGTCATCATCAGTAATGATTTTAAAACCAGTCCGCATTGCCTAGCTGCCAGTAAAAAGGCGAATATGATTTGGGCTTTATTAAACGCAATTTTGAAAACAAAAAAACTCCGAAAGTATGACACAATTATACACGTCCTTGGTTAGGCCACACTTGGAATATGCCGTCCAATTCTGGTCGCCCTGTTTCGTAAAAGACCAAGCAAAATTGGAATCAGTGCAAAGAAGAGCAACCAAACAGATTCCATCTCTGCGAAATTCATCTTTATGAAGAGAGACTGCCCGGGAAAAATTAATTGTTTTTTCCCTTTAAAAGGGTCGTAGAATCCGTGGGGACTTGATAGAAAACCCTTTTAAAATCCTAAAAGGATTTGATGTCAATAATCAAGAGAACCTATTCGAGCTTTCAACTCAAGTGACAAACAAGAAAAAATGGTTTAAAACTAAACGGTCAACGTTGCATCACTGATCTCCGTAAAAATTATTTCAATGTGAGAGTCGTTGATCGATGGAACAAGTTACCAACAAATGTTGTCGAAGCCAGCACAATAACTACATTTAAAAACAGACTTGACGCGCACTGTAAAGTAAATGGGTATTGATAGTGCCCCGCGAATTCATATTTAGTCCCCCCGGGTCGATTGTTGTAGTGGTAGTGGTAGTTGTAGTTAGTATATTTCATACCCTATTTTTCTGCACTATGAAACTTCCGTGTTCCTATCTTCTTTTAAGGACATGGTATCCTTTTCCAACGTTTTCTTACAAGTAGTTGATAGTTAGTAGTAATGTAGTTCAGCAGATACCCTCGTCATGGACCAATAGGTCTCCGGTGTCTGTTATTCCTATGTAACCTATGTAATCCCTCTTGGCTAACCACAAACCGCCATATCCTTAGAGTCGGAGAGAGGGGAGAGAGAAAAGAGAGAGAGAGAGAGAGAGGAGAGAGAGAGAGAGAGAGATTCCCAAGTGACGTAGTCAAGAGCTGCGCGTAGGCCGACCCAAGATAAAGAGACAGAAGGTAACGTCACCTCCCGGGGCGTCGAGGCAAAATCAGTCCTTTGTGCGCATGACGTCAATGGGTATCGCGCCAACGCGCCACCGTTCAAAAATTTTATGCCTCACTCAGGCCTCAAACCCCCGACCTGACACCTGACACCTGACACTGACATTTCCCTTTTTCCTCCTCGTCTCTTCTCTCCCCTCTTCTCCCCCCTCTTCTCTCCTCTCTCTCTCTCTCTCTCTCTTCTTCCCGTCTCTCTTCCTCTCTCTCTCTCCTTTTCTCTCTCTCCTCCTCTCTCTCCCCTCTCTCCCCTCGTAAGCCACCCATTATTTACCTTTTATCAGTATTGTGTACGAGAGAGAGAGAGGAGAGAGAGAGAGAGAGAGAGAGAGAGAGAGGAGAGAGAGAGAGGGAGAGAGAGAGAGAGAGAGAGAGAGAGAGAGAGAGAGAGAGAGAGGAGAGAGAGAGCTAGCACACAAGCTGGGGAAAGAGACCCTTTGCTTGTGTCGCTGTTGCCGCTTAGGGGGGACAAGCAAGTTCATTTCCCACCTGACATGCAAAGGGCCCTGCCTTTTTTTCTTAGTTCTTATGTTCTTATGTTCATACCTCCTCCCTTCCCTACCTTCTCCTCCTCCTACCCCTTCCCCTACCCCCTCCTCTCCTCCCCCCTCCATCTTCTCTTTTACTTCACCCTCCCCTCGCCCCCTTA
>JACEEZ010025437.1:120928-123295 GCA_016584305.1 Chionoecetes opilio | reverse complement strand
GTGTTAAGAAGGTGAGTCTAATACGACGAAGATATGTGTAAAAGTTAATGATATTTCTTAAGTGTTTATACTAAGGAAGATACACAGAAAATACCTGAAAGTGAACAGATGTTCAGAGGAAGCGATGAGGAGAAACTCAAAGATATTGTGATAACTAGGGAAATGGTGGAAGAGGGTATAGATAAAATTAAGAATTTTAAACTCCCAGGACCAGATGACGTGTATCCCAGAGTATTAAAGGAATGCTAGGAGGTTGTTAGTGAGTCGTTAGCGCACATTTTTCGGAAATCGGTTGAGATAGGCGATGAGCCATTATTGTGGAAAGGAAATGTTGTTCCCATATTTAAGAAGGGAGACAGAGGACTAAAGTCAAATGATCGACCCTTAAGTCTAACGTGAGTGGTAGGTAAATTATTGAAATCTATTATTGCAAAAAACATTAGAGAGCACTTAGAAAAACATAGTTTGTTCAATGATTCACAGCATGGATTCACCAAGGGTAGGTCATGTCTCAACAATTTATTGAGTGTTTATAGGGAAGTTTATGAGACGGCAGATAATGATAATGATTATGATATAATATATCTGGACTTTAGTAAGGCATTTGCCAAAGTATCACACGACAGGCTCTTAAATACGGTTCAGGCTCGTGGAATAGATGGGGAGGTTCTTCGTTGGATCAGAGCTTGGCTAAGTAATAGGCAACAAAGGGTTACTAATAACTTATAAACAATAACCTTTTACTAAAGGGTTATTAATGGTTCTAAATCTGAATGGGGGTAGGTAACGGGTGGAGTTCCACAATGATCTGTTTTGGATCCATTACTATTTTGTATTTACGTCAACGACTTGGATAGTGGGATTAGCAGTGATATCAGCAAGTTTGTTGATGATACTAAGGTAGGTAGGATTATTGGATCACAGTCTGATGCAAAAATATTGCAGGGAGACTTAGATAAACTTAATGAGTGGGCAGTCAGATGGCAGATGTAATTTAATATTGATAAGTGCAGCGTTATGAATGTTGATAGAAAAAACCCTGGTAATAGGTACACCATACGCAATGTATCGCTGAAAAGATCAGAAGGTGAAAAAGATCTTGTAGTGAGGGTGAGCCCAGACATCCGACCTGGGAAACAATGTATTGAGGTTAGAAATAGAGCTAATAGAGTGTAGGATACATTACCAGAAGTGTTAAAAGTAGAGGTGCGGAAGCTATTCTAAAGCTTTATGTGGCTCTAGTCAGGCCTCACTTAGACTATGCGGTTCAGCTTTGGTGTCCATATTACAGGATGGATATAGCCTTGTTAGAAACAGAGCAGAGAAGGATGATCAAAATGATACAAGGTATGCGTAACTTTAGTTATGAGAAAAGATTGAAGCTATTAAAGTTACACTCACTCGAGAGACGCAGAGTAAGGAGCGATCTGATATAAGTTTTTAAGTGCATAAAGGGATTTAGTAAAGGAGAGGTAAGTTAAGTTCTTACGGCTTTTAACCAGGGCAGAACAAGAAAAATGGATTCAAGCTGGAAAAGCGTAGATTTAAAAAAGAAATGGGGCAAAACTGGATCACAAATAGGGTGGTAAATGATTGGAATCGACTCAAGAGACAGGTATTTAGTGCGGAGTGATTAGAGAGCTTTAAAATGAGAGTAGATACATTAATGGATGGGGATGAAAGGTAGATGTAGGTAGTGTTAAGTAACAGGATCTATTTCGTGTAGGTCTCACGGCCTTTTGTAGCTTCCTTATTTTCTTATGTTCTCATGTTCTTATAGCCCCGAAAAGCCAAGCCACTGTACTATATAGCCCCAGAAAGCCAAGCCACTGTACTATATAGCCCAAGAAAACCAAGTCACTGTACTACATAGCCCCTGAAAGCCAAGCCACTGTACTACATAGCCCCAAAAAGCCAGGCCACTGTACTACATAGCCCCAGAAAGCTAAGCCACTGTACTACATAGCAACATAAATGGAGGGGCTTCGTTTGGAGGATGAAACGAAGCGTTACGTGTTTATGAGTGCTCTGAGCCGATCTGACGTCAACATTATATAGAGTACGTAGTAACAAGGTCGGCACACTGACCGAAGCCTCGACACACTGAACCATTAATTAGAGAGAGAGAGAGATAAAGAGAGAAAGAAAGAGAGAGAATGAGTGGGAGAAAGAGAGAGAGAAAGAAAGTGAGGGACAGAGGGAAAGAAAGAAAGACAGACAGACATAAATATAGAGAGAAAGAAAGAAAGAGGGAAAGAAAGCCAAGCCACTGTACTAAATAGCCCCAGACAGCCAAGTCACTGTACTACATAGCCCAGAAAGCCAAGCCACTGTGCTACATACCCCAGAAGGACAGGTCACTGTACT
>JACEEZ010025437.1:90928-115928 GCA_016584305.1 Chionoecetes opilio | reverse complement strand
TTATAGGTGAAAATTGAGCAAATTTGCTTGATTTTGCAACATTTTTGGATGTAGCTCTGAAACATTTTGACCGATGTTTATCATATTCATACCAACGACGCAATAGGAGTTCCCTCACAAAATTGCAGAAAATCTGCCTAATTAAAAAAACTCAAGTCACTCAAACACCCTTGTGAAAGTTTTGGGATTACATGTCAATATTCGAAGTCATAAGAGGGGTAATACTATACAAAGTCTCGAAGATCTTTTTCTTGATAGGATGTCGCTGGACTTCAATTACACAACATTTTTAATAGCATTTCCACACTTAGGAACAAGTTTAAAATATTTATTTAAATACCCCAATTCAGCTGCTAAGTGAGAAAAATATTCATATGCAGAAATCATTCATACGTACAAAGTACCCTTTTTTTATATGCTCTATCTCGATAACCAATCGTTGTTGAGCGACCCCCTTAGTGATTCTTAGACCTTTAAACTATTCGCTCGGCACCTGTAATGTAATTTTGTTGTACTTTTTATAACTCTAAAAGTTTTCAACTGATTTTAATAATATATACTCATATGACGTAATAGTATAATATCTCTAACATATGAAAATATCAGACTGATCTGACATATAGCAAGGGTGCACGAGTCATTCCAATTTTTTTTTTTTTTTTTTGACATCTATCACCCTTAATATTTGTCGGATAAATTAGATTTTTCACGAGAGTATAGAAATTGTACTCATACGCCATCTGTGTGAATTTTATTGCAACTGGATAAAAACTGTAAAAATCGCTAATTGTTTCCTATAGTTTTTAATTTTTTTCCCTCATCCCCCACAAAAAGTTTCGTTACTACGTTCCCGACAATATAGCATCATTTCTATAGTTAATTTGCGTTTTTTGTTTTTTTTACAATTTTTTTGCCATTTAAAAAAAAAATTACATTAAAAAAATTATATTAATTAGAATTAAACCCAGAAATCTAAAAAAAATATTCTATATAGTCGAGCACGAAATAGCGAAACTTTATGAGGGTGATAATGACAAATAATAAAAAATTGTAGAAAATATTAGCGATTTTTACAATTTTTATCCAGATTTTATTTTATTTTAACAAATTGGGTATTAGTACAGTACCCATCATGTAATACAAAATCAAACAGATCCGACAAATATGAAGAGTGCTGGATCAAATTTTTTGAAAATACTATAGATACAAAAAAAATCATACGCATTAAAACTATAGACTTTAAAAAATAATAAAAATGGTTGGCCTCTAGTTTAAAAATCAAGCAATTAGTTTACCAAATACAGGCCAAAAACTATTATAAATCTGGTATTATATTTTTTCATGAATACCCCAAAAGTGGCATTTTCCATAGAGATACAAAAAACATTCCAAAATCAAAATTATAGATCATTAAAAAACCTATAAATAGTCTTCTATAAGTCTGATTGAGAGGCAAACGGTTTAACAGATACAACCAAAAATTATGATTCCTAATATGTCATAATTTCCATAATATGCCCCCAATGGATCATTTGCCTTATACATACAAAAAAAAAGATCAAAATCAAATTTTTAGATCATAAAAAAATCTATAAATAGTATTCTATTAGTTTAAAAATCTGCCAAACAGCTTAGCAGACACAACCCAAAAAGTATTATTCATATGGCATAATTTTTACAGTATACCCAAAAAAGTGGCCTTTTCCTTATAGATACAGAAAAAAGACACGATATTAAAATTATAGATCATAAAAACTCTAGAAATAGTTCTCTATAAGTTTTCTAATTAGGCAAAAAGTTTACAAGATAAAACTCAAAACAATTATACCTAAAGCGTAATGTTTCACATTAAGCCCCAAAAGTGGCATTTTCTTATAGATACAATAAAAATTATTTTACATTAAAAGTGTAGATCATAAAAGATCTATAATTTGTTTTCAAAACGTTTACCCAAACAGACAAATATTTTACCAGATACAACCCAAAAACTAATATTCATAATGTGAAATATTTAAATTATACAAAAAATAGTGGCATTTCCCTCCCTCTCATATTTCTCTAAATTGTTCTCTGTCTCAATAGTCCATTTGATATACCTTAAGCCGAAAAATTATATGGAACGTATATGAATTTTTTTGATAAAAAATATATGGCTATTTTTAAGCTATTCTAACAGAACAATAAAAGTAATTCAACGGTAATACACCTCTCTCATACGTAAAACTATATGCAATCTACAGAAAACACCATTCAATTTCATTTTGAAGGAAAAATAGAACAAAATATAAGCCTTGATATTTGACCGCAAACACTATTTGAATATAGAAAGTCCTATGACCGATTTTTAGTCACTAGCACTCAAAGATGAATATAGATACAGCATTGCCATTTCTTCTCCTTGCACAATATACTACTATTGAGTAGCTGTTACAGTTTCAAGGGTTTATATTAAAACTCTTAGAATTACAATATTCCAAATATGGGCATATAGACGGATTTTTTTTTTCAAAGTTTAGCATTCATTATATTTTATATATTATTATATATATATATTTTATTATAATATATATAATATATATATATATATATATTATATATAATATATATATAATTTTATTAATATATATATATAAAATATATATTATATGTTATATATATTATATAATTATATATATAATATATATATATATATAAATATATAATTAATTTTTTACCCTCAATAGCAAGCAGCATTGGATTCTACACAATTAGAGTGAATTGCATGCCTGAATGAACCTCCCTTTTGAAACGGGAAAAACTTTGAAAATCTTCTAAAAAAGTGATTTTAAGCTCATATATGAACAATTATAGAGAGCACATTTTTCATTGCATTCTTAAAATGTTTAATATTTAAGGTAGATATCATTATTTTCTAAGATTATAGCGTAATTCAAGTCTATCATTTTTGGTGCGTGAATGGGTAGACCATGAGAATGCGAAGAATTGTTTTTCTTTTTTTCTCATATTTCAAACCAAGGCCCACCCAGAGCTCGTTCTGTGCACATATATAGTGGATAACGTCAATGATATCACCAGTAAAAATGAACACTCTCCGTCCATAACTAACTGAGATAGAGGGTAACAAAGTGTAAAATAGATACAAATTGCAAGAGTTACCGCTCTCATACTTTTAGACATTCCCATCCCGGGCACTAATTGCATAAAGTCCACACTAATGCCGTCTAAATACAACCATTTGCAATCCCCAATGAAGATTAGTTTTTGAACAATAGTCATTCAAATATTTTATTAAACCGAATTTTTTCAATTTTCAGCAGTCTGCCCTCAAACCCCCAATTAACCTATGGACAAGCTTATTTTATCATATACAAGATTTGAAAAAATTATAGGCGAAAAAGAAAAAAAAAAATCGTGCCCAAAAAAAGTATATATGAGACGTTATTTTGAGACGAATTTTTCGGGGTATGAATTAGCTTGATATGAATTGTCCGGTATGAATTGTCCGCGGTATGAATTGTCCTGTCACCGGTATGAACTACTGTGTATCATCTTCAGTGGCACATAGACATCAGTAGTGATGCTATAATTCGTAATATTTGGCGCCTGGCGTCATTATTGCAGCTGGCGACTATACTGTTATCTACGGTAGGGTTATCACTATAACTGTCCTGAGTATCCAAGGTAAAGAAAATTTTTCCTGTGGAAACACTGAGGCAAAGTGTCCGTAGGCAAAGTGTCCGTAGGCAAATTGTCCGGTAGGCAGATTGTCCGGTAGGCAAATTGTCCGGTAGGCAAAATGTCCGGTAGGCAAACTGTCCGTAGGCAAACTGTCCGGTAGGCAAATTGTCCGTAGGCAACTTGTCCGTAGGCAAACTGTCCATAGGCAAACTGTCCGGGTACCACTGTAGCCTGACACGGTGTGGTATGACGAGGCGTCCAAGTATGATAATGTGTCTATCGTCTATCTGCGCATGCGCCAGACTTCCTTTTCATTTCATCCTGCCGCGTGGATAGGTAAGAGCTTCCCAGGTCGTGCTTCAGCCCATGGCCGGAGTCGTCATGCCACACCGGCACTGCTGACAGTGGAAGGAGGGATGGGGGGAGGCGCCCATGAGTGACGGCCCTGCTATCGGCGGGAGGTGGGATGGGGGGAGGCGCCCTTGAGTGCCGACACTGCTGACGGAGGGATGGAGGGATGGGGGGAGGCGCCCTTGAGTGACGGCACTGCTGACGGAGGGATGGAGGGAGGCGCCCTTGAGTGACGGCACTGTTGACGGAGGTAGGAGGGATGACGGTAGGCGCCCTTGAGTGACGGCACTGTTGACGGAGGGATGGAGGGAGGCGCCCTTGAGTGACGAGACTGTTGACGAAGGGATGGAGGGATGCGCCCATGAGTGACGGCACTGTTGACGGAGGGATGGAGGGAGGCGCCCTTGAGTGACGGCACTGTTGACGGAGGGTTTTAGGGAGGCGCCCTTGCGTGCCGGCACTGCTGACGGTGGGATTGGGGGAGGCGCTCATGAGTGACGGCATGCTGACGGAGGGATGGAGGGAGGCGCCCTTGAGTGACGGCACTGTTGATGGAGGGAGGAGGGATGAAGGGAGGCGCCCTTGAGTGCCGGCACTGTTGACGGAGGGAGGAGGGATGGAGGGAGGCGCCCTTGAGTGAGGGCCCTTTTGATGGAGGGATGGAGGGAGGCGCCCTTGAGTGATGCCACTGTTGACGGAGGGAGGAGGGATAGAAGGAGGCGCCTTGAGTGACGGCACTGTTGACGGAGGGAGGAGGGATGGAGGGTGTCGCTCTTGAGTGACGGCACTGTTGACGGAGGGAGGAAGAATGGAAGGAGGCGCCCTTGAGTGACGGCACTGTTGATGGAGGGAGGAGGGATGGAGGGAGGCGCCCTTGAGTGACGGTGGGAGGAGGGATGGGGGGAGGCGCCCCTTGAGTGACGGCACTGTTGACGGAGGGAGGCGCCCATGAGTGCCGGCACTGCTGACGGTGGGGAGAGGGATGGGGGGAGGCGCCCTTGAGTGACGGCTCTGCTGACGGTGGGGGGAGGGATGGGGGGAAGCGCCTTTGAGTGAGGGCCCTTTTGATGGAGGGATGGAGGGAGGCGCCCTTGAGGTGACGGCACTGTTGATGGAGGGAGGAGGGATGGAGGGAGGCGGCCTTGAGTGACGGCCCTGCTGACGGTTGGAGGTGGGATGGGGGGAGGCGCCCTTGAGTGCCCGCCACTGCTAACGGTGGGATGGGGGGAGGCCCCTTGAATGACGGCACTGCTGACGGAAGGATGGAGGGAGGCGCCCTTGAGTTACGGCACCGTTGACGGAGGGAGGAGGGATGGAGGGAGGCGCCCTTGAGTGCCGGCACTGCTGACGGTGGGGAGAGGGGATGGGGGGAGGCGCCCATGAGTGACGGCTCTGTTGACGGTGGGGGGAGGGATGGGGGGAAGCGCCTTTGAGTGAGGGCCCTTTTGACGGAGGGATGGAGGGAGGCGCCTTGAGTGACGGCCCTGCTGACGGTGGGAGGAGGGATGGGGGGAGGCGCCCTTGAGTGAAGGCACTGGTGACAGAGGGAGGAGGGATGGAAGGAGGCGCCCTGAGTGACGGCCCTGCTGACGGTGGGGGGAGGGATAGGGGGAGGCACCCTTGAGTGCCGGCACTGCTGATGGTGGGGTAGGGATAGGGGGTGGCGCTCTTGCCTTGAGTGCCGGCACTGCTGACGGTGGGGGGAGGGATGGGGGAGGCGCCCTTGAGTGACGGCACTGCTGACGGAGGGATGGAGGGATTGAGGGAGGCGCCCCATGAGTGCGGCCCTGCTGACGATGGGGGGAGGGATGGAGGGAAGCGCCCTTGAGTGACGGCCCTGCTGACGGTGGGAGAGGGATAGAGGGAGGCGCCCTTATGTGCCGGCCACTGCTGATGGAGGGATGGAGGGAGGTGCGTTTGAGTGCCGGAATTGCTGACGGAGGGATGGAGGGAGGCGCCCTTGAGTGACGGCACTGCTGACGTTAGGAGGAGGGATGGAGGGGGGCACCCTTAAGTGACGGCACTGCTGATGGTGGGAAGAGGGATGGAGGGAGGGGCCCTTGAGTGACGGCCCTGCTGACGGTGGGGGGAGGGATGGGGGGAGGTGCCCTTGCGTGACGGCCCTGCTGACGGTGGGAGGAGGGATGGAGGGAGCGGCCCATGAGTGACAGCACTGCTGATGGTGGGAGGAGGGATCAGTCTCTGGCCCCTTTGCTTTTGGATCAGTTCTTGCGGCTGGAACGTGGCAGCGAACTCAAAGTGCTTTTAAAATGCCTAGTCTACAAACCAAAATTTAGTTCATAATTATCTGCAGGTAAAATAACAACAGCAAGTAGGTGCCCCTACTATGCCTTCGTCCGCATTTTGGCTTGCATAGGGACACACTTTCGAGAACATGTAGAGGGCTGACATTTTATAGTACATTTGTGGAATTGCTGGGCTGAGGGAGCTAATAGGGCAGTGTAGAAGGCACTGGAGTCTTGTCAAAGCCAAGAGGGCCGAATGCTTTGTGTCGCCAAAGGTTAAGACGATTTTTATCACGATAGAAGACTGAGTTGGCCCCTGGGAGCTCTACCACAACATTTCAGCTCAATCGGTCAACAGACGGCAACACTACGAAGCGTCAAACATTTCTCACGGTTTTCTCACTGTTGCTTACAATTGAAGGCTGAGCTGTACCCGTGGGGAATCTCATACCAAATTTCAGCTCAATCGGTCCACAGACGGGGGACGCTACAAAGCGTCCAACTTTTTTGACGGTTTCTCACGATTTTCTCACTTTTTCTCACGGTTTCCACGGTGATAGCTAGTTGTATGCGGGGGCCCCATCCCAAAATTTCGCTCAATCGGCCAACCCCTCCTATAGCGGGGTCACTTTTATTTCAAAAGGGAAAAATAAATTGTTTTGTAAATCAATCAATCAATCATTGGGGCTTTTACGCCGGGGGGCGCGCGCCTCGCCCACCCTCGCCCCCACCCCGGGGTCACCACGCGCGAGTCCCATGCAGGCCCCTTTCCCCAATATAAGCAGCTCCGAAAGAAAACACAACTTGCCCCACCCCACGACCCCCTTGTGGGCCCCCCCTTTTGGCCTCCTCCAGGGGTTTGGGTCTCTTACGATAAAAACCCGAGGGGGAAGGACGGTTTCGGGTAGCTCCCACATGCCATATCCGAAGTTGGCGCTGAGGGGTTGAAGTAATGGCTTGAGGAAATGGGCCTTTCGATTCAGTTACACGGTGAACGCTGATTTTTCACGTAATCATCCGCGATACCCCCTGATTTTGGAAGACATTATTACCAAAGGCATTTATTGTCTCTTCAAGTCACTATTTTGGTATTCTCACAACCTAGAGTAGAAGGGATCACAACGACTAAGATCGGATCTTTTTTCCCTTTTGCACAGGTACCCACAACGCCCAAATACTCCCGCTGGCGATCCATAACCCCGTGGGTTTGCCAACGCCGCATGACTTTTTGACGTGAACCACCGCATTTTGGACTGCCTACCAAAGGTATGTAAAAATTTTCCAAGATCCAATGTCCTCGCCACCCATGAAAAACTTACTGCTTCTTATAGGTCCAAAAACGGACTTGGTCTTGGCCAGGAGACCCCCAAGTCCCCAAAGGGGTTTGCCTCCCGTGCAGCGCCTCGAGAGCCCCCGGACCCCCAGCGACCAGCAAAGATTACCGACATCGGGAAAAAAAGACATGATCTTGGTGTTTCCGACGGGTGCTCACAATCACTTTGACTACAAAACCTTTCCAATACCCCGTCCATACAAGCTTGAAAGGGAGGGGGAAAAGACGCCCCTTGCCCCCTCCGTATTCACAGGAAAGAAGGGTACACCTGCCCCCCCTTCACAGATCTCAGCCCAGAAACAGACCGTTATAAACTAATAGTCTTTTCGGAAACCTCGAAGTGCAGAAGATCCAAAAGTGCTCCGATGCATGAGTCCAAAAGCCTTTTTGGATCAAATAGGGGCAAGCTCCCCCTTCGAAAATAAAAGTCGGGGTTCCCCAGGACACGAAGCGCTAGGAACGGTCCGTTGTTGACTTACCAGGCGTAACCCGACTGCTGAGGTCTCTGATGTTCACCAGATCTGCGAACCTTTTGGGCACAATAGATGGGCAAGCACCTTGCCTGGTACCTGAAAGTGTAATCCCGTGGAATTTTACAGCCCTGAGGGCCCCCTTTCCCTCTCCAGATGGGGACGACCAGCCCCTTTTCCCAGTCGGGAGGAATGTACCTGATTGCCACACGGCGTAGGCAGCATGAAACCCGCGGATCAGGCCTCCCCCCCAGCTTTGAGGAGCCCCGCATGTATTACAAACACACTCCCTTTCCCCCCCTCAACTTTGCTACAGCCTCCTGATTTCGTCAAAAAGGGGGTTGGGTTATGTCAAGGGGAGGTCGGTTTTTAAATGCCTGAAACCCCCGGTTTTTAAACCTCCTCAGTTGGGGGGCCCACCGAAACAATGCCCAAAGTACTAGTCAACGGCCCTCTGCCCATCCATTCGGAACGAGGCGCCCATCTGCTTTCGAATAGCACTGCCCAGAAGGAGACTTATGGGCTTCTTCAGGGTCGGTAGGCGGGGTCGGAGGTCATTTCGTTAAATGACCCCGACATCCCCAGCGAGGGGCTCCTGAATACCTCTCCTTTTTCTCTCCTCAGGGGGGGTTCTAGTCAGGGTGCAGAGCCCTGTCTGGGATTGGACCCAGCCAGCTGGCAGCGGGCTCTCCCCGATTTTTCCAGCGTCTCCGTTGAGACAAAACCACGATTGACCTCGGGCCCCCCAATACACTCCTTGGCAGCCTGTAGAGTTTTTACGTTTTGAAAGGTATCCCCCATTTTAACAGGGTCCCCCAGAGCACCCACACATAAACCCATTTTAGACTGCCACCGCATACTCAGGCACATTCAAGTCCTTCAGTTTTCAAAATAAAACACTATAGTTACCTCTTGAGATACTTCGGATTGACATGAAGCTTAAGTGTAGCAACAACAAGTCTGTGATCTGTTCCAAAGAACTCAGCACTCCGGTAAACCCTGCAGTTCTGGAGGATCCTCCAACGAGTACTAACGAGGATGTGGTTGATTTCCTTAGCTACCCCTCCGGCATTACTATACCATGTCCAGCGGTGCAGCTCTGGCCTCTGATACCAAGAACTGCAATTCTCAACCTTCTGGATCTTGCAAAGTTCAGAAGCAGATAACTGTTGGTGTTTCTGGTACCGGAGCCATGGGGACCAACACATAACTCGTAGCCATCTATTACAGTGCCAGTAGTAGCATTGAAGTCGCCCAAGACAATTGTCCCAATGTCCCGAGGAGGACACTGGTCTTACTGTCTATTGTACTGGTCTTACTGGTATTGTAAAGCCGAAGTTTATTTAACACTAATTAAATCATTACGCTAAATACTCATTAAGGGCTTGTTCTACGCAAAATGTTTGTTGCACAGACCCCCATTGATTTTGACAGCACTACTAGCATGTCAAATTTCAGCTCAATCTGACAATATTTAGGAGTAGTAATTAACATTTTGGATCACGAATGGTTCCACTCCCCTTACGCGAATGGTTCTTATGCTAAGTGACAGCGAGCGAATATTATTATTGCTATTGTTATTCATATTATCATCAAGTTAAGGCGTCTAGCCTCTGGCCCCTTTGCTTTTGGCTCAGTTCTTGCGGCTGGAACGTGGCAGCGAGCCACGTTCCAGCCAATTAACTCATTACGCTAATTACTCATTAAGGGCTTGTTCTACGCAAAAAGTTTGTTGCACAGACCCCTATTGATTTTCACAGCACTACTTGCATGTCAAATTTCAGCTCAATCCGACAATATTTAGGAGTAGTTATACACTTTTTGGCTTAAACTTGGTTTCACTCCCCCTACGCGAATGGGTCTTATGGTAAGTAGCAGCTCGCTTCGCTCGCTGCCAATAACTACCAACTATATGTCAATAACTGCGAGTTTTGATCCTTTGACAGAAAAACTTCGTGTGGGTGTTCGCTCCCTTCACAACCCTTCCTGAAATCGATCTTTTAAAACGAACCATGCTCAATAAGCAGAATTGAATAGATGGAAACAGTGTAAGAGGAGTAATAAAGGAAAAAGAGGAAAGGACAAACGACAAAACTGAGGGAAGCGCGATAAGAGAAGAGATAAAGATTGTGAGGAAAAAGGTACTTGATTAAAAGTGAGCCAGAGAGAGCGAGAGAGAGAGAGAGAGAGAGAGAGAGAGAGAGAGAGAGAGAGAGAGAGAGAGAGAGAGAGAGAGAGAGAGAGAGAGAGAGAGAGAGAGAGAGAGAGGAGAGAGAGAGAGAGAGAGAGAGAGGAGAGAGAGAGAGAGAGAGGAAGAGAGAGAGAGAAGAGAGAGAGAGAGAGAGGAGAGAGAGAGAGAGAGAGAGAGAGAGAGAGAGAGAGAGAGAGAGAGAAAGTGAAAATTACAAAAATACTTGCCGGAAGGAAAACAAAACTGAGAATATACAAATAACTGCCGGAAGGGAAAACAAAAACAAAAAAGTATATCGTAAAAGCCAGAATGTTTCACACATACCCAAAACCTACCCACCCCAGCCACCCTTTGCCCTCAAACACACCCTACACCTTGGCAAACAAACAATCCCCATAATTTTTTACCTAGTTGTAAAAAATTTCCTTTCTCGGCAACCAGTAAATCATCGCTAACTTGTGTACAATTAAAGCAAATTTGCATATAAACCACTTTTTACACGAACGCCTCACGAAACTGATCAAACTGCAATTCCAATTTAAGCATATATAGAAAAAATATTCTGCATGGTACGCATTGTGAAGGAAATATAAACAAAATAGAGTAATGGAAAGGGAAATAAATATACAAGTGAAAATAAAAAAACTTTGCGAAAAAAGGGAATGAGTTTATCTCGAAACTGAGTTGGGGGGNGTTTTTAAACCCCCTTTTTTTTTAATCATTTTTTTGTTACAGGTACCGTCACTGGGCGTGAAGGGGAACCTTACTAGCCGAGAGGTTTGGCTTTGGATATCGGGAATACCTTTATATCCTCCCCCAAGGTTCAAGATGTGGGTAATCAAGTATGGTACGCATCACATCCTCGAAATTTTCTGACACTTTTTAAACTTTCCCAAGTTTCCCAGTCCAGCTTTGCGCCCCAACTCTCCATCTTACGAATAAAAGCTTTGTTTCGTCCCCAAAATCGAGACCCTTTTTCCCTTGTATTCCAGTAGAGTTTGTTCAACTGTTTAAATATTCAGAAAGGAGGTTCCCCGTTTAGAAGTCTTTGCAGATATGCTGACGCAAATCTTGCGTTCTGTATCCTGAGAAGGAGGCGACCCTTTTCTTTGAGTTTTAAATCACGGAACATTTTTTCCTTTTGGATAGCCCGAACTTTATGAAAAAGGAGGGTTCAGGGAAGATCCATTTTTTGGCAGAGTTTCTTGGAAGCGGTGTTAGAGACTACCTTTTACAAGTGAACTGTCTTTATAAGGTTTTTCAGAGTGTCCGTAACTCGAGGGTATGCTTTTGATGCAAGAGTTTCTGTGGATCATGCAGTGAAGGGGGTAGCTTTGGTGCTTTTTTGAAAAAAATCTTGAAACAAAACCCTAAATGAAACCCCAACATGGCTGGAGCCCGTTGTGCTATCCCACAGAGATTGCTCCAGTCAAGCCCCTTTAGCTTCAAAAAATTTTGTCGTTTCTGCTTCATCTTCCCCTTTTGGGTATATTGCTCGAGAGGTTCACAAAACAGAATTCTTCTTCAGATCCTCACAAACATACTTAAAAAAGGGTTTTTAGGCCAAATTTCCAGAGCGACAAGCGGAGTCACAATTTGGCACCTGAAAAAACCGGGCTGGGTCCAACTAGGGACCACAGCAGGAACTTCATCAGGGTGGGGCCTCTTGGGCCCTCTTTTGGGCCCTTTAGGAAGCAGAATTTGCTCTGGTATACGGATAGACCGGAGCTTACCAGGGAGTTGTCACTGCCAGGAGTTTGACAAGGTCCCGACGAGGAGGTGAGGTCCTTGTCGAGACCCTGTCAGTACAAAACCAACGTGAGGCGAGCCGTCTAAAACACCGACATGGCAAAGAAAATCCTGGGCCAATTTATGGTTCCCTTGAAAAAGTGTTGAGGAAATTTGGGGAAAAATGGTCTGGGGTTTTTACTTCAACGTTACTTGAATGATATTTTTTTGGGGAGATTTGAAAAAGATTAAATTTTGAATGAAGGATTTGACTTAGTCTTTGACTTCACAAAATTTTATATTTTGCCCACTTCTCACTACGGGATACGGACAAGGGGTATACTTGGGGGAAGGTAATAAGGTTTGGGTTTGGGATTCTGCCCCACCCGGCGATATTTTCACGGGATTCTCCCTGGGCACGTTTGATTAAATTTTAAATTAGATGATCTTGGTAGTCGTGTTTGGGAAAACGTGGAATTTACCAAGTAGGGGGAACCTTTTTTTGGAATGGGGGGAAATTATATCCAAATACGAAATCCCCTGATTTTTTTATAATAAACAAGAACTATATTGAAACAACCTCCTATTTATCGCCTGAAACATTATTGCTTTTTTAATCTTTTAACACATACATAAACTCTAATGGGGAAGGGCACTCAAAACATAATTTCCCTTACAAATCACTTAAAATTCCCACATATCCCCTGACTGAGCCTAAGGTATCCCTTTAAATATATTGTAGGAAAGAGATGTGAATAAGGTTTTGGAGTGTGGATCCAAAATGACCATGTGTTCTTGGGAGGAAGGCGTGGGACGCCTCCCGCTGAACCTCTCCCTAGGGGGAGGAGGGATGGAGATCTTTTAATAATCTTATAAGGAGGGTGCACCTCCGTACGTTAAGACATAAACATAGATACCCTTTTGAAAATATAGTTTAACAAAAAATGATAAAAAAGGGAAAAGGGGGGGGGGGAACAGAAGCGGAATTTTGTTAATCTTACCTAGGTGGAGACGGAGGAGACTGAGGTTTCCACGAAGTTATGGCTGTCTCCCCCAAAAGGGAATTTTTTGAAGGGTCCCCCCGGACCAAATAAAAAGCTAAAAACCCGAAAAAACTATTAAGTAAGAAACTTGCGTATATAAGAAAGGGCTTATAAAAAAAAACCCTGTTTTTTTTTGATATGGAGAATTTAAACCCTGTCAAACCAAGACAGGTATTTTGTGGGCAGTATACCCGAACACATTTTGGAGTGAGAGGGTGAAATAAAGCCTAAAAATTTTGGTAGTTTCTTTTTAGCGGTATCTTACTACCAGTCCAAAATTGCCCAAACGTAACGTAGGATTTTTTTTGAAAGACGTTAAGACTCGGGAGAGTTTCTTGGCAAACCAATGGCTGGCAAAAGATAAAAAAGGATTAATATTAGTTATTACGGGATCGCAGAAAATTTATCCTACGGTTTGTGTCTCGCATACGGTTTTTGGGGGGGGGAATGGAAGACCGAGGAAAAAAATGGGGGGGTAAATAAAGAAAGAAGAAACAAAAGGGTCAGATGGCCAAACGAGACGAAAAATGGCGGAAAGAAAGAAATCGATGGTCATGGAAAACTGAGAAAAAAATTACTTCAAGACTAACTCGGAATTTTTAATAATAATATCATACATCATCTCCCGAAAATGGGCATTACACGCGTTTTTCCCCGGGAAAATTAAATCAGGTATAAAAGTAAATATTACGGATAGGTTCCTTTTTTAAAACGCGAAAAGGGGAAATGTGTATGAGACAATTTAGAGTGAATTTAAGGGAAAATTCTTTGTTTTTAAAAAGGGGGTCTGTTTGGTTTAGTTTTCCCGAAAACCCAAGAAAGGAAGTTCCCAGTCAACCTGATCCCTGGTAATAACGTGACCGTAAACCCTGACTTAGTCCGTTTTCCGGTGCAGAGAATACCCAAGGCGCACCCAGCTTACCTCTGGTAAATGAAAGACCCCTACAAGTCCAAAATTTCCGTCACACCGCAAGCTGGTTGACTGAAAGGGAGAAGGTAGTACTACTATCTCGATTAAAATACCCTCCCACAAACCCAGGTTCCCCCTGAGAATCAGACGTCCGTTTCTAGACATGAAATCTTAGACCAAATTGTTTCACTATCTGACACTACCCCCCCTCGACTCACTAATTACTTTTGAAATTTTTCGTTAATTTTCCCCTGAAAAACCGGGCGTTTTGAGTAACTAAAATTTAAAATCCCCCTTGAAGATCCCCAAACCAACGAGTTTTAATGAAATTGGGGTGAGATGGTACCCCAATCAACCTTTTACCGGGATATTTAGAAATAGCCCCTCAATTTTTTTAAATCCTTTGTCAATTTTTTCCCTTTAATTTTTCTATTTTTTTCCAAAAGGGTAAAAACCCGGGTGCGCTAAAACTACCCAAACCAGAGTAGGTAAAAATTTTTCAAGTTCAAAAAAAAAATTTAAAACTTTCAAAAAAATAAATTTTCAAGTCTGTCAAAAAAATTCTTCCTCGATTTTTAATTAACATATTTGGGTACCGAACTTTCCATCTTGTTGTTGATGGGTGAATCATGGGTTTGTTTACGCCGGTACCCTTTAGGGTTTAGCTCTTCCATACGTTCAGGAATCTTGAGGTTCTTGAAGCTAAGAGGTGCCCTTCCTGAGCCGGTGTGCTGCATCCCGTTCGAGCTGTTTGGGGCACCGTGTTTTTTCTGTGGTTGTTGCGGACACGGGGCGGCGGACGGGTGTTAGACGCCCCTTATTCCCTGCACGGCAATTTTGTACAGGTTTTGGGGCCCGTGTTTCAGCGCGCTCATGTCGGGGACGGGTAGACAGGGAAACCCCGGATTTTCCCCCCCGACGAGGCTTTACTCCTCCCGCATGGGGGGTTGAGTAATGGGCGTTGATTTGGCTGGAAAGGTGCCTACGGCGGGGTGAAGCGCTGCATCGAGGGGGCGAGCGGGCGGCGGTAGCGTTGAAGGGGGGGTTTACGGGAAGTGGTGCTAGCTGAGGCGAGCGTCCCCTGTGAGGCGGCGGAGTTGAGGCGAGCCTAGATCGGGCGCGCGGTATGCTCTAGGGCGCGGCGGGCTTCAAGGGGGCGGCCCCGTTGAGACCGCGGTATGTTGTGGTTCCCGGCTAGGGGGGGGGCTGGTCGCTGTCCCGGGTGGCGGGTTGACGGTAGAGCGGCGGGTACGGCTGCTTCTTACCCCTCACGCCCCCACATGTCATGGTTCATGTTGTATTTGGGGTTTGGTTTTTAGGGGGAATCTTATAAACCTACTATAAAATCGATTACTATATGAAAAAATTATGAAATTTGACTATCTTGTTATTATTTTCCCCGGTGGCCTTCTTTGCTTTTATTTTAGGAAATAAACCACCGCTTTAGTCACCAGGTGTTGAGGAAATTTGGGGTAACTGGGTTTGGGGGTTTTTTTACTCTTTAAAGTTACTTAATGATATTATTTGGATAGATAAAAAATTTCAACTTGAATGAAAGGGTTTGACTTGTCTTCTGATTCACTATATGATTATAGTTTTTAAACCCCTTCCACTACGGAGAGTACTGAAAAGGGGGGGATATTAAGGGGGAAAGGGTAATAAGGTTTAGGTGGATTTGCTGCCACCCGCCCCGGCGAGTAGTTTTAGGATTACTCCCCGGGCACGTTTTATTTAAAATTAAAATTAATTGATCTTGGGGGTCGTGATTGGGACGTGGGGAAATTTTATACCCAAATAAGGGGGAATTTTTGAATGTGGGGAATTTTATCCTAATACGAAAATCACCTGGTTTTTTTAAAAACACAAGAAATTTTTTTAAACAACCCCTATTTTTTCGCCATGAAACATTATTGCGTTTGGATGTAGAAAAAATACATAAACTCAATTGGAAAGGGCAATAAATAGAGCATAATTTCCCCACAGAACACTTAGAATTACCATTTTATACCCCTCGCTGAGCACATAGGGAACCTTTAAAATATATGTGGGAAAGGAAGTAAGAATAAGGGGGGAGTGGGATACACAAAGACCCTTGTTTTTTTTGGGAGGAAAGGGGGGGCCCTCCCGTGAAGCCCCTCCCAGGTGGAGGACGGATGGAAGACTCTGTTTAAATACTTATAAGGAGGGTGCACCTCCCGTCTTTTAAAGTAACTAAAAAGAACCCCTATTTGAAAATTAAAAAACAATAATATAACAAGGAAAGGGGGGGGGGGGGGGAACAAAGCGGAAATTTTTTAATCTTCCTAGGTGGAGGGCGGATGGAGACGACGTCTCACGAAGTTATGGCTGTCTCGCCCAAAAGGGAATTGTTTTAAGGTCCCCCCGTGACCAAAAATGAAAAAATTTAAAAATCCCGAAAAAAAATATTTAAGTAATGAAACTTTCGATATAAGAACAGGGCTTATAATATAAACCTGTTTTTTTTGATACTGGGAATTTTAAATGCCTGTCTAAAAACAAGACAGGTATTATTTTTGGGGCCCGATACTATCCGAACACATTTTTTTGGGGTGAGAGGGTGAAAAATGAAAACCTAGAAAATTGGTAGGTTTTTTATTTTAGCGTGTATCTTTTCACCGTCCATATTGACCCTAACGTAAAGTGGGATTTTTTTTGAAAGACGTTTTAAAACTCTGGGGAGTTCTTGGTTAACCCGAGGGGTGGCAAAAGTAAAAGGATCTAATCTTAGTTTTTCTGATGCAGAAAATTTTTCCTAGGAGTGTCTCGCTACGGGATATGGGGGGGGGGTGGGAAAACCGAGGAAAAAAATGGCGGGGGATGAACGAAAGAAATAAACAAAATGGGTTAGGATGGGCCAAAATGAGACAAAAGATGGCGGGAAAAAAAGAAATACGATGATTTATGTGAAAGAGAAAAAGAATTTCTTACAAGACATAACTCGGAATTTTATAATAAAATACTCAACTATCATCTCCCGAAAAAATTGGGGGTTTCCCCAAATGACCAGATCAAAGGGGCGACGAATGCTTCCGTCTGGTGGGAAAGGGGGATTAAGCTGCCGCCAGCGTGAATTAGAGGGGGAAACGGACCGACGAGTTTTGCTTTTGATGGGAACTTGAACGGGGAGGCCTCAACCCCCACTGAATGGGTCTACCTCACTTAGGTGTCGTCGGTTTGGAGGCAACTTTAAACCCCCTGAGGAAGGGTAAAATTTTTTTCAGTGACAGTGCATAAGAGTTTTTTTAAATTGTTGTGAAGAGGTTGTGGGGATAGTTTGAAATGAGTGATACAGATGGCAGTGCGCACCTCCTGGTTAAAACTGTTGCAATGGGACAGAGACACTATTAAAGCTTTTTCAGAACCTTTCCAGAGACGCGGCCCAATTGTGACAAAGGGGAAAAGGAAAGCGGGAACCCAGTGGTGAGGAGATAAAAGGGGAGTGACCCAGGGAATAAACACAAGTTACAGGGAAAGAAAGAGTAAGGAGCAAAACAGTGACTGCTTCAACGCAATTCCCCTGCTGATTAGTTAACAAGTAGGATGCCAAATAAGTGACTACTTATTTGATCTAATGAAGTAATTTGTGTTAAAACGACTTAACATATATTAAATATATTTATTAATAGATGTTTCAATTTATGCTTGAAAGAATGGGTGTATGAGGCGGTACGGTATATTGTATACTATAGTGGGTTTGTCGCATTCTTTTGACTTTGACTTTGTACTACCAAGTGGTTTTTGCAGACTACTTCAAAACTAAAATAAATATATATATTATAGATATATATATATAATATATATTATATATATATATATAATATATATATATATATATATATTGTTACCCTTAGTCACCCCTAAACACATTTTCTGTGGAGTGATATGATTGTGGTCCCGTAAATTAAGCGAGCATGTTGATGAGCTGGATAGAAAGTGGAGCGGGGTCCTCTTTTCGGGTGGACAGCTTGGTGGCTGGATGTGGAAGCTCCGTGGGTGGCCACGTGTTGTTGCTGAGAGAGTGGTAGGGTGGTGTGGGTGGACACCGTACTATTAGTGGAAAAATATTCATAAAAAATCAATTTTTTACCTGAGAGAGTGCACACTGTGCCCAAAACAAACTTCACAATATGGCCCACCTATGGTACCCTCATGAATACTTAACTCAGATAATAAGGGTCATTTAAGGTTTTTTATAAATTTTTGGCACCTCGTCCGGTGTCCCCCCCCACGAGGGGGGACACCGGATCAGGTATGGGGGGGCACCGTATGATATTTTTAAACTCATATTACATCAAACATTATTGTGTTTTTTTGCCTGAAATCAACATATATGCTAAGCCTAGACACCCACCATTATTATTAGGTGATGAAATGAAAGATAAGCTCATATAAAAAAGCATTTATTAAAAGATAGGTCTAGGTATTTTTATGCTCACTATTCAGAAGTGCATCATGAAGGCATGCAGCGGGGGAAACACCTTCAACCAGGTCAGCCTGCCTCTTGTGATGCCCTTGGAGGTCACCAGGACACCCTTGGCACTGTTCTGGATCAACAGAAGCTTCATCTAGGATGGTAGGGAAGGTGAACGTGTCTCGGGTGTTAGCGGACTTCATCCGGAGGAAAGAAAGGTTTAATTTTCCATCCTCCATGATGGCCAACACCTGAGCAACATAGCACACTAATGTGCCCACACCCCTTCCCTCCTCCAGCTTCAGCTGAACCAGAACAAAGTCCCCCACTGTGATGTTTTCGCAGCAAAAGGGTATGATGCTGCAGTCCAGGTGCCCTCGTCGTCCACCTCATCCGAGTACTCGGAGGAGTCGTCCAGCTGAAGTCGGACATCATCAACCTCCTCCTCGTCAGTGGTGTCTTCCTCCGGGACAGGCACAGACTTCTTCCGCTGTGGACCCTTCTTCTTTCCCAATGTTTTCTTTCAGCTGCTGCCTTCTTTTTGTCTTCCAGCTTCTGCCTCTTCTCTGCCTTCAACCTCAGGTCAGATATTGCCTCCTCATTCTCGGTTAAAATGCAGGCCCGCACCCTCTTCCGTCCCTTTCCATAAGGACGAGGATTAGCCTTAGGGAACGGCCTGACACACTCTGGGGTTAAGTCTGTCTGTTGAGAAGGGTGTCCTGGGGTGGCAGGGTGCGTCGTGCTCGGGCCCGGGTGGCAGGGTGCATCGTGCTGGGGCCCGGGGTGGCAGGCTCTGTCGTGCTGGGGCTCGGGGTGGCAGGCTTTGTCGTGCTGGGGCCCGGGGTGGCAGGGGGCGTCGTGCTGGGGCCCGGGGTGGCAGGCTCTGTCGTGCTGGGGCCCGGGGTGGCAGGCTCTGTCGTGCTGGTGCTCGGGGTGGCAGGCTCTGTCGTGCTGGGGCCCGGGGTGGCAGGCACATCATCTAGCCTGGGAGACACAGCGGGAAGGGGTATAGTCTTCTGAGGTATGGCCTTCAAGCCAGTCGCTCCTCTCCATCTGAACTTCCTCCATCAGAAGAAGTTGGAGTAACTTCCACTACAAATCTGGTGGTCCCGGTCGCTCGGTTACATGCGCTCCTACAAACACATCATCTGGGAAGATGTTGCGATTGAGTGGCCATATACCAGTCGCCCGGAAACCACTGAGAATGTGGAGGGGGGTAGTGGCTTTGGTCCATGCCTCAGAAGCAAACCTGGCAACTTGTGGACTGTTATGTGCTCGTTAGGGTGCATGAGCGCGTGGTCGTTCAGTAGGGCACGCAGGAATGTCTTAAAGGGACCAAAGACACTCACCATCCAATGGTGGAGTTTGTCTGTTGTATGCGGAGGCAAGGTAACAATCACGATACATGCATATCGCAAACTCAACAGCTGAATGTTCATGTGACATTCAGCATTGTCCATGATCAGAAGAATCTTGTTCTCTACAGAAGAACAAGACTTCTCATGGAGATGCTGAAGTGTCTGCACGAAGCATTCACCATTCATCCAGCCACTAGGATGCAATATCCCTTTGGAACCAAAGATCGTGTTCCTCATGAAAGCGGGATTCCATCGGCATCTGGGAATTATAAACACTGGAGGGATGGGACTGCCCCACAGCATTTATAATGCCCACAAACGTCATGCTGTCACCGCGTTCACGAGTTACCTGCGTGGCTACTGGCTGGCCTCTCGCACACACAACCTTGACTGGCTTCATAACAGTCGACAATGAACTCTCATCCAAATTGTATATCGGTTCCGGCGTGAATGTGTACTTCTCCAAAGCTAATGTGTAAGCCTTAAAGAAGGTTTCCACATTGACTTTGTTGAAGGCAAACAATCCTGGCAATGGACATGCCTTCCGGAGCCTTCAATACAAGGTTTGGATGACGGTTCATGAAGGCATAGTACCAGTCCCTTGTCGCCATTTTCTCTTTCTCCAGGCAGCAGGGATGCTCTTGCTCCCACAAGCTATGGCATACTGGTACACCATCCTACGCACATCGTTCATGGGCAGGCCGTAGAACATCTTGGCTGCGTGGATGGTATAATCAGCAATGTATATTTCTTGTTGAGGGCTGAAAAACCCTATTGCTACGGGAAGCAACAGCCATATAGGTAACTCCATCCGACAGCTTCTTCGATAGATAGAAGGCGTCCTGTAACAAAAGAAATGAATTAGGACTTAAAAGGCCCTTGCTGGCAACAAAGTTGACAAAAAAATTAATAAATAGAGCGCTTGAAGGCATCCTTTAACAAAAGAAATTAATTAGGACTTAGAAGGCCCTTGCTGGCAATAAAAGCTAACCAAAAAATGAATAATTTTAAAATCTATAAATCTAGAGACCCTTAAGCTATCCCTGAGGTCTTTTTGCATGACCTCATCCAGGGAGACCAAAGAAGACGTGGGATGAGGTCATACAAAAAGACCTTGGGGAGATATGGAACTAAATAGAGCAACTTACAGCAAGAGTTGTTTTCTTGATGTTGAATCTGTCAGCGGCTTCTTTCAGGCTGCAGCTAGTGGCCACGCGGTGCTTAAAGGCAGCCTCCAGGTCAGTGCGGTCCATCTGCTTGTTCGCTCTTCCTGACATATTTGCGAGGCATGATGACGGTGATGGGCGGGTAGGTTAGTTAGATCTGAAAAGAGTTAATGACATTAGACATCATGCATAGTTAGGTTAGGTTAGTTTAGGTTAGCTTAGCTTAGTATTTTTTACAGTGTAGAGGCGATTCTTGCATGGCCACCATATTATTTTGGGACTATGAGTCTGGCAATATATGTGGGGGATCACCGAACGTCATGCCCCCAAAATATGCAGTGTTAAATGTTTTTTTAAACCATAAAAAATTAATTCTAGAATCATTCTAATAACATAAATCACTTATATAATAGTTTAGTTCATGTGCTTATAGCATAATAACACTGATATATGCATCATAATTAATACCAATCACCTTCAACTTTACACCAACAAAAAAACACTGTTCCATTTAATTTAAATGCACTAGTTCACCACCACCATTTAATATCATGCTAATATGCATAGTCAGTCCACTTTTTCTTATGTTTTTCTAAGTATTTAAAAATATATAGATTTCCAAAATCGTAGTGATGCGGGGATCACCCGAACGTCATGCCCCGAAAATATGCAGTGTTAAATGGGTTTTTTAACCATAAAAAATTAATTCTAGAATCATTCTAATAACATAAATCACTTATATAATAGTTAGTTCATGTGCTTATAGCATAATAACACTGATATAGCATCATAATTTAATACCAATCACCTTCAACTTTATGCCACAAAAAAACACTGTTTCATTTAATTTAAATGCACTAGTTCACCACCACCATTTAATATCATGCGAATATACATAGTCAATCACTGTTTGTTAAGTTTGTGTAGGTATTTCAAAAGATATAGCTTTTTCAAAATTTCACTGTACGTTGATCCCCCGCACTTCACCATACGTTGATCCCCGCGCCACCAATTTTTTTGTAAATAATGCCACCGCGGCCTGTTCGAGAGCATGCACTACTTTTTCACTCAATAAACATGTCAATACGGTTATACCTCGTATTGCAACTTACCTCAAAAGAATCACGCCATCACAGCCGACATGAGACACTATAAGACGGCGAAAAGTGACAAGGAACATACGAAAAATAAAATTTCTTACCTGGTAAACACGGAGGTGACGCTGACGCTACCCTGTTTTCTCGCATGTAGTTCACTGAGCGTGGCGCTGCATCCGTGGTGGCATGGTGGCGCGAAATTTGAATTATTTTCGCGTTGTAGCCTTCGTACGGTGATCCCCCCCGTTCGGTGTGACCCCACCCCACCTACTCCCTGCAGAGAAGACGTGAGGAGGTACCTAGTAATCTATGTGTGGAAGACCCTAGAGACACTGGTACCTGACGTAGTTCGGTGTGACCCCACCCCCCCTACAGGGAAGTAATTGTGTGTTGGGTGTGTGATTGACTTGGTGATTGACTTTTGTATGTGTTGACTGGCGTGTAAGCCTGATGGTGTGATGGTGTGTGCTTAACGGAGGCGTGTAGCCTGGTGTGTGGTTTGTGTATGTGTTGACTGGCGTGTAAGCCTGATGGTGTGATGGTGTGTGCTTAACGGAGGCGTGTAGCCTGGTGTGTGGTTTGTGTATGTGTTGACTGGCGTGAGCAGTAGCTCAGCTGATGGTGTGTGCTTAACTTTGGCGAGTAGCCTGGTATGTGGGGATGGAGTTGGTATGCGGTGATTGGTGGATTGATGTTTGAGACATCAAAGGGCTATCATAGATTTATTATTTTGTTTCTCTACATATATGATTATGAAAATATATAATATGTTAAATAGAGAAGTGAGTAAATATTTGCCTGGTGGTTGTGAGAGTGAGGTGTGGTTGTGAGAGTGAGGTGTGGTTGTGAGAGTGAGGTGTGGGGAGTGAAAATCTAGTTATCAACCAGCCGGCCCGGGAGAACTTCTCTTAAGGGAGAAGTAAGGCACATTGATAGGTATTGCACAATATTTACTGTGCATGTTTTTGCAGCAAGGAGCTGCAGTGTGGTGAAGTGTGGCTGGGGACGTAACAATTATATATATATATATATATATATATACCTGTATATATTTTTTATATATATCAATATTATATATATATATTTTATATATATATATATATATATATATATATATTATATATATATATTATATATATTATATCATATATATTATATATTATATATATATTTATATATATTTTATATTATATATATATATATATATTAAATATATAGATATATACGGGCAGGATATTTTCTCGGAGACAGATCTCGTTAAAATGATAGCTAGTTCAGCGTTTATTATCTATTTAAAGAGTTTTCTCTTTGTCTTAGGAGTGTCTTATTCTCTTTTGTAATAACTTTTATGACTTCGCCGTAGCTTGTCATTTTGCTGTATCGCGATTTCGGTCAAAGAACCCTTCTTCAGCAGCATGTGGAAGATGTTTTCTCCTCAGATGTAGAGGTGAGCATGATTTAGCTGTGTTTGTTGTGGTTGTTGTTGTAGATTGCCATCCAGGGATGAATGACGTGGGCCATACAGCCATAAAGGCGGCCCACAGGTGAATGCGTATCCATTTGAATCGGCAAATGAGGACCCCCGATGCTCACCAAGGTGGGAAGTCTGACTCGCCCGCGTGGGGAAGCGTCAGAAGCACCCACCCTGATATGGCGACAGGGACCCTTGTTACATACACACACACACACTTAAAAAAAAAATAATAATAATAATAATAAATACATTATTGATATATGGCCCACTATGTTGGAAGCCAGCTCTCATTAGCAGAGGGAGTCTAATTGACGCGCATGTACGACGTATTAGAGGCACCCTATTGTTCTTGGATTTGGGGATGCACCTACCAGGACAGGAGTCAAAAGACTCACCAGAAAGGTGATGGATGGTGCGTGACTAGCCTGGCAAGTGCTCATGGGAAGTGTTGGCTATGACGTCTTTGGGGGCAGGGGTGAGTGTTGTGGAGTGAAACGCTAATTATTGATGAATTCTGGCTCCCGCGCAGCCTAGTGGGCGGCGCTGATTGGTAAATAGCTTCTGCTTCTCTTTTGATATTTGTCTCCGTGAGTGGGCGAAGCTTATTGGTTGTTGACTCCTCGCTTTCACAGAGAAACAAAGCGAGGAGTCAACAACCAATAAGCGTCGCCCACTCACGGAGACAAAAATCAACGAGAAGCAGAAGCTATCTACCAAGCAGCGCCGCCCACTAGGCTGCGCGGCAGCCAGACTTCATCAATAAATAGCGCTTCACTCCACAGCTAAATCTGGCTCACCTCTACAACTGAGGAGAAAACATCTTCCACATGCAGCTGAAGAAGGGTTCTTAAACCCGAAATCGCGATACAGCAAAAATGACAGGCTACGGCGAAGTCATAAAAGTAAGCTGGCCACCTGGGGAAGTCCTACCCGACCTAAAGAAATGGATGGTTGTGTGTCTGCCAAACCTTGAATGCCGAACTGTCCCCACAGAGGGATTACAGATGGACCTTTCCATGCATGAGCTCTACCTCAGCATTGGAAATGGAGGGAGGCTGGAAATTTTAGACTCAAAGGAGCCAGATACCTGCCGAAGGGAGAGATTGGACAGAGAACTTGTTTCTGAAGAAACTCCTTACATTGGCACCATTGAGATCTCCCAAATTAGAGAGGGTGTTTCTTTTACCCTGGTTTGTGAGGGGAGTGATGTTCTGCCCTGTGTTCTCTTAGAGGTAAAGATAGGGGCACATGCTATGCTGCGCCTGGCCTTGGTGCTCATCTCCGTCGCATTACTCTCCGTGTAGGACTTACCACTGTACTGGTGTAGTGTAGGAAAGTTCTTAAGGCTATTCATCTAGTTGTATTTTACAGGGTCTGAGGCAACGCTCGTGTGGCCCTGTCTGCAAATCAACATTTATTTTATCATTCTTCCTTAGTGGTTAGGTTGGCCGAAGCCACCACCCCGGGAGGGGGGTCACAAACCCCCGGCTGACACCCGGTACCCATTCACTGCTGGGTGGACA
>JACEEZ010025437.1:68428-83428 GCA_016584305.1 Chionoecetes opilio | reverse complement strand
TACCTACTGTTTCTTTGCCCCAGGGTCCGTTGCCCCACACGGTGCCACACTTCTGGAGGATGGTGGTGGAGTGTGAGGTACAAGTCATCATTATGGCCTCCAACGAGACGGAAGGGGGGAAGGTGGGTCACATCATCTGCCCACCCCTCACAGCCCCTCGCCCACCCCTCACATTCCCTCGCCCACCCCTCACAGCCCTCACAGCCCCTCGCCCACCCCTCACAGCCCCTCGCCCACCCCTCACAGCCCCTCGCCCACCCCTCACAGCCCCTCGCCCACCCCTCACAGCCCCTCGCCCACCCCTCACAGCCCCTCGCCCACCCCTCACAGCCCCTCGCCCACCCCTCACAGCCCTCACAGCCCCTCGCCCACCCCTCACAGCCCCTCGCCCACCCCTCACAGCCCCTCGCCCACCCATCACTTCTCCTCGCCCACCCCTCACAGCCCCTCGCCCACCCCTCACATTCCCTCGCCCACCCATCACATTCCCCCCCCCCTCACCCCCCCCCCCCCCCCCCCCCCCCAGCATAAGTGTGTTAGGTAAGGTTAGGTTAAGATTACATTGATGCATACTACAGCAGTGTTTACCCCCCCCAGCATAAGTGTGTTAGGTAAGGTTAGGTTAGATTACATTGATGCATACTACAGCAGTGTTTACCCCCCCCAGCATAAGTGTGAGTGTTACTGGGTGGACAGCCAGCATGAGGAGAGACAGTTTGGCAGTGTCAGCGTGTCCCTGGTCAAGGCGAGCAGGTGTGTCCAGACTTCCTGGTGCGCACACTGCGGATCAAGTACAGTGCCACGGGCGACAAGACAGGTGGGTCTCTCTCTCTCTCTCTCGCTCTCGCTCTCGCTCTCGCTCTCTCCTCTCGCTCCTCTCTCTCTCTGCTCTCCTCTCTCTCTCTCTCCTCTCTCCTCCTCTCTCTCTCTCTCGCTCTCTCTCGCTCTCCTCTCGCTCTCCTCTCTCTCTCGCTCTCTCTCTCGCTCTCCTCTCGCTCTCTCTCTCTCTCTCTCTCTCCTCTCTCTCTCGTCTCCTCTCTCTCTCTCTCTCTCTCTCTCCTCCTTCTCCTCGTCTCTCTCTCCTCTCTCTCTCTCTCCTCTCTCTCTCTCTCTCTCTCTCTCTCTCTCCTCTCTCTCTCCTCTCCTCTCTCTCTCTCTCTCTCTCTCTCTCTCTCTCTCTCTCTCTCTCTCTCCTCTCCTCTCTCTCCTCTCTCTCTCTCTGCTCTCTCTCTCTCTCTCTCTTCTCTCTCTCTCTCTCTCTCTCTCTCTCTCTCTCTCTCTCTCTCCTCTCTCTCTCTCTCTCTCTCTCCTCTCTCTCTCTCTCTCTCTCTCTCTCTCTCCTCTCTCTCTCTCTCTCTCTCTCTCTCTCTCTCTCTCTCTCTCTACCTCAAAAAACTCTCTCTCTCTCTCTCTCTCTCTCTCTCTTCGCTCTCTCTCTCTCTCTCTCTCGCTCTCGCTCTCGCTCTCTCTCTCTCTCTCTCTCTCTCTCTCTCTCTCTTTCTTGACCTATATGCCTGTCTACCCTATGTATGATAAGCACGTTGATACTATGTCCCCTAATGGGCCTATATTATGTATTTTTTTGTTTTGCTCTAGTACTTCAGTTAGCTCCTTGTCTTGTTGTTGGGGCTTTTTTTGGTCTGTATGCCTCCGGGCGATAAGAAAATCATTATATTATTATTTTTAACATTCTAAGCTGTTTAACCCCTTCACGCCCAGATTTTTCCTTGGCTATATAAAATCGTCTGTTGTTAGCCATAACATTACAAAAAGTGACTGAATATACCAAATTAACTAGTGGACAAGGATACTAAACAGGTCATATCTATAAAATATTGCTTATAGTCACTAAAAATCGTCTAATGGTACCCAAATTACGATGGAAATTACGTTCTGGGCCTCAAGGGGTTAGTAAATGTGTCTAATGGTACCCAAATTACAATGGAAATAACGTTCTGGGCCTCAAGGGGTTAGTAAATGTGTCTAATGGTACCCAAATTACAATGGAAATAACGTTCTGGGCCTCAAGGGGTTAATGTTGAAGTAACCTGCAGTAGCCTCCCTGGTGTTGCCTTGCAGAGGAACGCACCATCTGTCAGTTCCACTATGTGCTGTGGCCAGACCACGGCGTGCCCGAGACCGTGCGTCCGCTGCTGGACATGGTGAGGCTGGTGAGGGACTGCCAGGCCTCTGAGACCCTGCCGCTGCTGGTGCACTGCTCAGCCGGCTGCGGCCGCACGGGAACCATCTGTGCCATCGACTATGTCTGGGGTCTGCTCAGGGCGGGAGTGAGTCGCTGAACCTTGGTCTTAAGTCTGGCCTTTTTGACCCAAGTCATCACCATGTCATATATATTATTATTATATATTATTATATATTATTATTTTGTAGATGCTCATATGTTATCATGTATGGCCTATCAACTTTCTCTCTCTCTCTCTCTCTCTCTCTCTCTCTCTCTCTCTCTCTCTCTCTCTCTCTCTCTCTCTCTCTCTCTCTCTCTCTCTCTCTCTCTCTCTCTTTCTCTCTCTTTCTCTCTCTTTCTCTTTCTCTCTCTCTCTCTCTCTCTCTCTCTCTCTCTCTCTCTCTCTCTCTCTCTCTCTCTCTCTCTCTCTCTCTCTCTCTCTCTCTCTCTCTCTCTCTCTCTCTCTCTCTCTCTCTCTCTCTCTCTCTCTGTGGTGTTATTCTGGTGGCATTTATACAGGAACTACCTTGTGTGGGTTTTGTAACTTCCTTATGTTCTTATGAGAGAGAGAGAGAGAGAGGGGCACAGGAACTACCACGTGTAGGTCTCCCAGCCTCTTGTAGCTTCCTTATTTCCCTTCTACGTTCTCATGTTATCATTCTTCCCGTGCAGCGCCTCACGGACAACCTGGACCTGTTTGGCTTGGTGAAGGAGATGCGGCAGCAGCGGGTGGCCATGGTGCAGACGCGGGAACAGTACATTCTCCTGCACCGGGCCGTCAGGGAACTCTTTAAGGAGCGCCTCAAGGTCATCGACGCCCACCCTTACGAGAACGTGGCCACCGACGGCACGCCTCTCACCCTGCGAGAGAAGGACACCGATTACGAGGAGCTCTACATCCACTCAGAGAAACAGGGTGTGTGCTTTATACCTACCTACTTGTACACACCATTTAAGCTTTAGAGAAGGAGAATACCTACTTGTACACACCATTTAAGCTTTAGAGAAGGAGAATAGCTACTTGTACACACCATTTAAGCTTTAGAGAAGGAGAATACCTACTTGTACACGCCATTTAAGCTTTAGAGAAGGAGAATACCTACTTGTACACCATTTAAGCTTTAGAGAAGGAGAATACCTACTTGTACACCATTTAAGCTTTAGAGAAGGAGAATACCTACTTGTACACCATTTAAGCTTTAGAGAAGGAGAATACCTACTTGTACACCATTTAAGCTTTAGAGAAGGAAAATGGCTACTTGTACACACCATTTAAGCTTTAGAGAAGGAGAATACCTACTTGTACACCATTTAAGCTTTAGAGAAGGAGAATACCTACTTGTACACCATTTAAGCTTTAGAGAAGGAGAATACCTACTTGTACACCATTTAAGCTTTAGAGAAGGAGAATACCTACTTGTACACCATTTAAGCTTTAGAGAAGGAGAATACCTACTTGTACACCATTTAAGCTTTAGAGAAGGAGAATACCTACTTGTACACCATTTAAGCTTTAGAGAAGGAGAATACCTACTTGTACACCATTTAAGCTTTAGAGAAGGAAAATAACTACTTGTACACGCCATTTAAGCTTTAGAGAAGGAGAATACCTACTTGTACACACCATTTAAGCTTTAGAGAAGGAGAATATCTACTTGTACACACCATTTAAGCTTGACTTGTGTTGTAAAGGGTAGGCGACACCGAGGCCTGGGCCGGGAGTCTCCAATTAAAAATTATAATTGTATAAAAACTTGCAGATTTTGTTGTTGATAATTTTAAAATATTCCAGATGAGAGTGCCAAGGCCCCGCCCCTCCCCACCTGTGCCCCGCCCCAGGGTACCTCTGTGCCCTGTACAGCATCAGGTGAGGCAGCCTTCCTACGACTTCAATCTTTTCAAGAGAGGAGTGACAAGACACCTCCTGAACTAAATTAAATTGCCCCCTCCTCCCCCTCCCCCCCCCCCCTTCTTATATTCTCTTACTGTCTTCTTTATAGGGACTGGTAACTAAGCGGGGTTAAAAAAAAAGTCCTTTGTATGTAAATAGGGGAGTGCTTGTCTATCTGTCTATTAGGGGAGTGCCTGTCTATCTGTCTATTAGGGGAGTGCTTGTCTATCTGTCTATTAGGGGAGTGCCTGTCTATCTGTCTATTAGGGGAGTGCCTGTCTATCTGTCTATTAGGGGAGTGCCTGTCTATCTGTCTATTAGGGGAGTGCCTGTCTATCTGTCTATTAGGGGAGTGCCTGTCTATCTGTCTATTAGGGGAGTGCCTGTCTATCTGTCTATTAGGGGAGTGCCTGTCTATCTGTCTATTAGGGGAGTGCCTGTCTATCTGTCTATTAGGGGAGTGCCTGTCTATCTGTCTATTAGGGGAGTGCCTGTCTATCTGTCTGTTAGGGGAGTGCCTGTATCTGTCTATTAGGGGAGTGCCTGTCTATCTGTCTGTTAGGGGAGTGCCTGTCTATCTGTCTATTAGGGGAGTGCCTGTCTATCTGTCTGTTAGGGGAGTGCCTGTCTATCTGTCTATTAGGGGAGTGCCTGTCTATCTGTCTGTTAGGGGAGTGCCTGTCTATTTTATCCGGGGAGTGCCTGTCTATTTTATCCATGTTCCCTTCAAAAACAGAAAATCATTATTATTATTTATTTTTGTAATTGCCCTGAGCAGATCACAACACAGAGAAAATCATTGTTATTATCATTAATATTTTGTGTCCCTTCACAGAGCTGCCGCAACCCGCCGCCCCCCCGGACCCCCCACCACTGTCACCCCCACAGGCCAAGGCTCCCAAGACACAACACACCCCTCATTTTCCCCTCCCTCAGATCTCCCCTCTCACCCCTGCTTCCCCCCTCCCCATGGCCTGGCCCGTACCCGCCTCTTCTCCCCAACAGGCCAAGCTCAGTTTTGTGGGGTCGCCATCTTGCCTTGGCCCCTCGCTGCTGGCCGTGCCTCCTGGCGTGGACTCTGCCCTGGCCGCCAAGCTTGAGAAGGAAGCTGAGAACGTGACCCACAGACAACAACAGATGGGTCACGGGCCTGCCTCCAGCCCTCACCAGCAGGGTTCCAGCCCCCCAGAGGCTGCCGGACCTTTCATAGCCTCACACACTCCTGCTCTTGTCTCTCCCCCCCTCCTGGCCAAGCACTGTACCTCTCTGCCAAGGACCACCACCACCACCACCTGTACCTCTCTGCCAAGGACCACCACCACCACCACGGCCAGCAACAGATCATGCCAGGGCAGCGACACTGGCGAGCGGCCAAGTATTGCTAAACTGAAGGAACTGTTTGAGCGCCGCTGCCCGGCTGATAGGGCGCCGCCGGCCAGGCTGAGCCGCAGTGCCAGCAGTGTGACGGCCCGCTCGGCCCTCAGCCTGCAGGCAGTGGCCCACGTCGTCGGCTACAAGATCAAGCGCAAGAGCAGCCTCGGGGCCGAGGAGACGGTGGCCACCAAGAAGGCTTACAAGTCCATAGAGAAGCACCGGCTGCAGGATGGCCAGCGTGAGGCAGGTCTGGTCCCCGCGTGTCCCTCTTCCGCCCCGGTCCACCCTGCCTCCGCCACTCACCGCAGAGACACTCCGCTGCACGAAGGAGAGGCCTCCACCCGGGCCCTCCTGGCTCGCCTGGACGAACGGCCGGCGCTACCCATCAAGAAGAGCAAGTCCTTTCGCTACGTGCGGCCGGCCCACAGCAGCGCGACCGCAGCCCCCTGCAGCCCCGAACTGGCCAGGAAGAAGGCGGACATCAATGCCTATTTCAGCCTGGACCGCTGTCGCCCGGACACTGCCAGAGCCGGCCGCCCCGACACTGCCTTCCTGGGGGACGTGCCCTCCCCAAGGGATGGCTTCAAGCTGTCTGTCTACCAGACGCCCCACCTCACACAGGGGGCCCGGGACACCATGCCACAGGGGGCCCGGGACACCATGCCGCAGGGGTCCCGGGACACCATGCCGCAGGGGTCCCGGGACACCATGCCACAGATCCCCCCAAAGAGGGTGATTGGGGAAAAGTTTCGTGTGAACAAGGCTGGTCAGCTTGCCTGTAGCTCCTCCTTGCCTTGCTTCCCCCAGCCTCTGCCACCCACCTCTCTGTCACCCAACGCTTCCACACTTCCACTGGCTGCCTCCACAACCTTGCCTCAAGCAGGGACTGCTTCTGCCCCAGCCTCTCAGCCTACCTGTGGGGCTGCCACCACCACCACCACAACCACCACTAAACCACCACCATTGAGTCCAATTTATAACAGTCCCAGGGACCTCTCCAGGGAGTGGAGGTGTCACCAGGGCTGCTCACTCCACACGCAGGGTCAGGCTCGGGGACTGGAGTCCGGCCCTGAGCACTGCTCCCCGGACTCCGCCTCGCCGGCCAAGGACTACGTCAACGCCCGGCTGGTGGTGAGGCGCTACGTCCCCCGGCCGGCCAAGCGGGCCACACGGCCAACCAGGGACTACGTCAACTGTTCCCTCACCAGTGCGGCCAGAGAGGAGGGTGGGTGGGCCGAGGTGGGCCAGGTCTGCCCCGAGTATGATGAAGTGCTGAGTCCTGGCCAGGCCCAGTGTGAGGCTACCACCCGTGCATTACCTGAGCCAGCAGCAGCAGCAGCAGCAGCAGCAGCAGCCAGTGAGTGGGCCCCTCATGCTGCCCTGGCAGCCAGTGAGTGGGCCCCCCATGCCAGTGAGTGGGCCCCCCCTGCTGCCCTGGCAGACTATGCAGTGATGGAGTGCAGTGGTAATGGCGAGGCTGTGAATGAGACGCTGGTGGCTGGCAGGAGGGGCCAGCAGGGCCTTGACTGTGTGGCCCAGCAAGTGTTTGAGGTGTGCCAGGACTACCTGCACCAGGGCCAGGGGGGGGCCAGCGTGGAGGAGGTGGCCAGTCGGGTGGCCGTGGCCCCGCAAGGCCTGCGAACCCGGGAGCGACGCAACAGTTACCGCCAGGCCGTCAACCACCTGGCGGACCGCCTGCCGCGTCCCGAGCCACCTGGCAGCACACACAAATATGAGACCCTATGGTTTGACAGGAGCCCAGCGGCCCAGACTGTGGCGGGCCAGAGTGTGGCGGCCCAGAGTGTGGCGGGCCAGAGTGGCGTGGGCGGCCAGAAGCCGGAGCCGCTACAATCAGCTGCCGGGGAGGACTTTTGGGCCAACCTGGATCTGTGCAGCAGCAATAAGGAAATGCTGTTTAGGGAGAAGCTTGAGCAGCTGCACTCCCTCATGACTGGTCTGGGCCAGCCCCCCGGGGGCAGCCCTGGCAGCGGCACCCCCAGTGTGTCCTCCCATGGCCCTGGTGGTCCCCCAGAGGTGGCCTGTGCCAGTAGTGCCTCACAAACCCCACCCTCCTTTGTCCAGGCCACAGACCTAGAGGCCGAGGCAGTGCCAGGCAGCAACCAGCCTGGCTTGGCATCTTATGGCACCACCACTACTGCAGGAGGCCCTTGGGGGAAGCCTCTACCCCCTTACACCTGTCCCCTGCCTCCCTGCCACAACAGAGAGAGTGAGGGTGTGCCAAGGTCGCCAGACAGGGCCAGGGCCGCATGGGGGAGGCACCGCTGCCCTCAGCCTCCTCCTCCTCCTCCTCGCGCTGGGGAAGAAGCTGGTGAGTAGCAGGGTCATTATGGAGTGAGCCAGGGAGTGGCAGCAGGCAGGGGGCCTCGCTAGTGGAGGGGGTGGGTGTGGAGGTGGATGGATGATTATAGGAGAGGTGGAGGGGGTGGATGTGTAGTGTGAAAGCCCTGCACTCTTTTGTCTACAGTTGCTGTTGTGCCTGGCTGAAGTGTTGTCCCACCTTTACAGGGGAGGAGTGTGTGGGTGTGCAGCGAGGCGTGGCACTGCGTGGCGGCGGCCCTGTGGCACCTGTGGCACCCCCTCGTGTCAAGAGAGGCACCCTGGTGGAGCAGCGGCCATCTCCTGATCCACACCTGATCCACCACTGGCGTAAGTTGTCTGATTCTGGTGTTGAGAATGTATCTTATTTGATGTATCTTAAATGCCATGGCAGTCTTAGGTGCCAGCCTTTAGTGGTGGGGCTCAAGGTGGAGATCCAGCTCATAGGAAATGACATATATATATATATATATATATATATATATATATATATATATATATATATATATATATATATATATATATATATATATATATATATATATACATGGAAGTGTAAACTTAATGTGAAAATAATACTAAGGCGCCACAAGGTTTCCCATATACATTGTTTAGAGCCTTGATGCTTCTGTTCATTACTGATGAGAGGAAATTTCTGGTCCAGGAGTGATTGTGTATATCATGGCATTTCTTTGTAGGCATTTTTGTGGTCAATGAAATATCTATCTATCTATCTATCTATCTATCTATCTATCTATCTATCTATCTATCTATCTACGCTGGCTTCTGAAATACTAAATACTTTATGAAAAATGTATCTATATTTATTATATCCGGTGTTAGCAATATAATACCCACTAATTTGTGTGTCATTGCAGGCTTGTGTGGCCCACGGCACCCCACCCCTCCCCCCGCTGACCAGGTGAGGCACGCGCACGCACACGCACACACACACACACACACACACACACACACACACACACACACACACACAAGGGTACTCCGTAGTGTAGCGGTTAGCACGCTCGGCTCACAACCGAGAAGTCCCGGGTTCGATCCCCGGGCGGAGCGAAGACAGACTGGCGGTCTTCTTAAGACCCGAGCCCCTGTCCACCCAGCAGTGAATGGGTACCGGGTGTTAGCCGGGGGTTTGTGACCCGCCTCCCGGGGTGGTGGCCTCCCCCAACACTAACCACTAAGGATGAAGGATTAAATGTAGCTACGGAGACGGGGCCATACCAGCGTAGCTCAGGCCCTGTAAAACACAACTAGGTGAATACAATGAAGTGTAGCTCAGGCCCTTTAAAACACAACTAGGTGAATACAATGAAGTGTAGCTCAGGCCCTTTAAAACACAACTAGGTGAATACAATGAAGTGTAGCTCAGGCCCTGGAAAACACAACTAGGTGAATACAATGAAGTGTAGCTCAGGCCCTGTAAAACACAACTAGGTGAATACAATGAAGTGTAGCTCAGGCCCTGGAAAACACAACTAGGTGAATACAATGAAGTGTAGCTCAGGCCCTGTAAAACACAACTAGGTGAATACAATGAAGTGTAGCTCAGGCCACGGAAAACACAACTAGGTGAATACAATGAAGTGTAGCTCAGGCCACGGAAAACACAACTAGGTGAATACAATGAAGTGTAGCTCAGGCCACGGAAAACACAACTAGGTGAATATAATGAAGTGTAGCTCAGGCCCTGTAAAACACAACTAGGTGAATACAATGAAGTGTAGCTCAGGCCCTGGAAAACACAACTAGGTGAATATAATGAAGTGTAGCTCAGGCCCTGGAAAACACAACTAGGTGAATACAATGAAGTGTAGCTCAGGCCCTGTAAAACACAACTAGGTGAATACAATGAAGTAAATACTAACCTTTGAAGATCCATGAGTTGCCTAGAAGCTAACGATGTATTACTGATTGTTGACTTGGCTTCCTACACCTGTGGCAAGGCTATAATATAGAGGTTAGAATATATAGAAGAATATATTAGAATGTGTAGAAAGTTAGAATGTAATACAGATGACAATGTAGGGTTGAGCCCTTCACGCCCAGGTCTTTCCTGGGCTATATAAAATGGTCTGTTGTCGAGCCATAATATTACGAAGAGTCACTGAATAAACCACCTGAGCTAATCGCCAAGGATACTACACAGGTCATAGCTATAAAATATTGCTTATATTCATTACAAATCGTCTAATGGTGCCAAATAACAATGTAAATAACGATGTGGGCCTTAAGGGGTTATCTATAATAACATAATGGCTATAATAATGTACAGGTTAATGGGTGTCTTGACGCTGTCTTGTGTTCCCATCAGGCAAGGGAGGATGGCCCGCCAAGCATTCCTGCCAAACCACCGGCCTATGACTGCCACCCTGCTGCTGCACCCTGCTCCACCTCCCACCCTGCTGCTGCACCCTGCTCCACCTCCCACCCTGCTGCTGCACCCTGCTCCACCTCCCACCCTGCTGCTGCACCCTGCCACTACACCCACCTGCCCCCGCCTAAGCCACTGCCTCCCCCACACGCCGCACAACGTTCAGTCCCCACGTCACCACGCAAGATGGCAGACTGCTCATGGGAGGCCGGGGGAAGACAGGCGGCGGGCTGCTCGTCAGACAGCTCAGACGACGAGGGAATGTTCCACAAGTTGTCGGCGCCGAGCATCTTCAGGAAGTGGCGGAGGCAGGTGGCTCCGGTGTCGCCCAAGTCCACGTTCTATGAGTGTTGGGAGGAGGGTGTGGAGGCCCCGCCCTGTGCCCTGCCCTCCCCAACCTCCCCCAAACCTCTGGCCAGAGCTCTCGGCAAGTTAAAACTCAACTCCCGCTCCGTGGCCTCCAACTTCAAGTCGTATTTAAGCCATCGCAGCGGACAGGCGGAGACAGACGGAGAGGCTGGCGGGCGGACCAACGGCTTCCCTGCGTCTCCGCCCCCCTCATGGAGACCTCTGCAGAAGAGTGTCTCCTCCGGGGCCGCTCTCACCGCCTTCACACAAGTGGCTCAGGACTACAGTGAGTGCCCCTTGTACTGTTACACACACACACACACACACACACACACACACACACACACACACACACACACACACACACACACACACACACGGTAACACACACACACATATTTTCCAATGTATTAACTATTTTTTTATTTTTTTATTATTAGTAGTAGTAGTAGTAGTAGTAGTAGTAGTAGTAGTAGTAGTAGTAATTGTAGTAGTAGTAGTAGTAGTAGTAGTAGTAGTAGTAGTAGCAGTAGTAGTAGTAGTAGTAGTAATCCTGATATTTTGGTGTGGCTTCCTAATGGTGTTCTGCAGCCCTACAGCCCTCCCTTGTCCTCCTTGCAGAATATCCCTATGCTATACCAAAGAAACCCAGCGGCCCCAGGGACATGGCAGCGGCATTAAGAGGTGGCACTGGCACTCTCAACATCAAGATGGACCAGCCACGACAGCAGTACCTCTAGCAACTGCCACTCACTGCCACCTCTAGCAACTGCCACTCTACACTGACTGCCACCTCTAACAACTGCCACTCTACACTGACTGCCACCTCTAGCAACTGCCACTCTACACTGACTGCCACCTCTAGCAACTGCCACTCTACACTGACTGCCACCTCTAACAACTGCCACTCTACACTGACTGCCACCTCTAGCAACTGCCACTCACTGCTACTCTACACTGACTGGCACCTCTAGCAACTGCCACTCACTGCTACTCTACACTGGCTGCCACCTCTAGCAACTGCCACTCACTGCTACTCTACACTGACTGCCACCTCTACCAACTGCCACTCACTGCTACTCTACACTGACTTCCACCTCTAGCAACTGCCACTCACTGCTACTCTACACTGACTTCCACCTCTAGCAACTGCCACTCACTGCTACTCTACACTGACTGCCACCTCTAGCAACTGCCACTCACTGCTACTCTACACTGACTGCCACCTCTAGCAACTGCCACTCACTGCTACTCTACACTGACTGCCACCTCTAGCAACTGCCACTCACTGCTACTCTACACTGACTGCCACCTCTAGCAACTGCCACTCTACACTGGCTGGCACTCTACACTAGCTGGCCCTCCAACCAGGCACTACACTGGTGGCATCCTGACTCGTCCTCTCACGCACCACGGATTATGGAATCTTGTTCAGAAAGCATAAGAAAATAAGGAAGCTACAAGAGGCCGTGAGACCTACATTTTAATGGTACATAGTTCATTAATTTTTTTTTTTTTTTTTTATACCTCCTACAGCAGTTTGAAGCCCTGCAGAAGCTGTCCAACCTTGTTACCGAGATCTGATATAAATTGTTATTGTATCTCTGGTTGATTTCATATCCATGTGTTCCATATCAAGAAGTAACCCACCAGTCTTCACAAGTAACAGTGTGCGTGAGTGACCACTAGTTAGGTTAGGTTAGTTATTGGTAAGGGTTAGAGTTAGGTTAGGTTAGGTTAGTTATTTTTAAGGGTTATTGTTAAGTTAGGTTTGTTATTTTTAAGGTTTATAGTTAGGTTTGGTTAGGTTAGTTATTTTAAGGGTTATTGTTAGGTTAGTTATTTTAAGGGTTATTGTTAGGTTAGTTATTTTAAGGGTTATTGTTAGGTTAGTTATTTTAAGGGTTATTGTTAGGTTAGGTTAGTTAGTTATTGTTAGGTTAGGTTCACTGTCTAAATGGTGAATGGTGAGGTATACTTCATTATAATTGTTACCCTGTCATCATTACATGTTACCCTGATGACGCATGACCTATGGCTGCGTCCATCATCATGTTATCATTATATTCAAGGGCTAGAATGATTGTTTGTGGGAAATTCATCATGAATCTGTGGGATAAATGGCCTGACCGGAGATCTATGGGATAAATGGCCTGACCGGAGGATATCTGTGACTGAAATGGCCTGACCGGAGGATATCTGTGGGATAAATGGCCTGACTGGAGGATATCTGTGGGAAAACTTATAAATTGACAACTGATATTACATAAGAAAGTAAGGAAGCTACAAGAGGCCTGTCATTGTGCCGGTACTGTAATATTTGTATATTGTTCGTTTAAAACATTTTTTTCAGTATATTCTCTATGTAGGAACTTTTTGTTAATACATTAATGATTTCATAAATTATAATCATTCAATTTTATCCACGAATTAAGACTGATTTATTTTATGAAATGATGAGAAATTTGAATATTAATTCAAATTTCTCATCACTATTAACTGATTTAACTCACCTAGCAGACCTCTAATGGTGACAAATATATACACGAGTGATCCAATAATGTGTTAGGATAGGAGTAGTGGTCCTTAGAGTGGTGTAAATAGGTAAAAATGAAGGAGATAAGGTGCAGACGTGGCACCATGGCGGCGGGAGACGTGGCACCACTGTGCAGGCCGGCAGGCACACTCGAGGGTTGCCAAGTAGTGGTTACCGCTGCCAGGGCCTTTGTGGCTTACAAAGGCAAACACAAGGCAAAAAAGAAACCATTTAGTTATTCTAATACTTCTATGTGTGTGTGCGAGTGTGTGACGGAAGATAGGGGTCAAAAAGGGCAGTTATAATAGGCCACTAAGGCTGTGTGATGTGGTTGTGTTGGCAACAGTGCCAGGCTGGCGCCCGGCGGGCAGCCAGGCACTGCAGGTCACACTGCTGATCAAAGCGCGCCATTATTTATAGTGCCATTATTACCGAGGATTACTGCCTGCCCTGGAGTGCCTGACAGTGCCATGAGGTGAGTGTTGCTTACAGTGGTGTGTGAGGTGATGGGAGGGCGGGAGGAGGCGAGGTGTGAGGCGGGACAGGTTTGAATGCCAGCCATTACGCCATTACGGTGACGTCCGCATGTGTAGTGCCCGGCACTGTGTCTGTGGTGATATACACAGTGCCATAGCCCTGACACAGTGACAGACACAGGGTATATGTAGTGCCCGGCACTGTGTCTTAGTGGTGAGGGGCGCCCACACAGATACCTGTAGTGGACGCAGATATTATATAGTAGCTATGTGGGAAAAATTTCAAAATTGTTAAATGCTATTGCAAGAGGTATCAGTGGAAAGGTCTTGAAACAAACTTTCCAATGACACCAAGATGACCCTCCTAGGACCTAAAATAAGAAAGTTACATCAAATAGAAGTTCGCCTTTTGGGCATATTTTTGTCTTATAAAACAATAGGATTATTGTGACCGATAAAAATTTGGCATCATGAACACTCATGGTTAGGTTAGGTTAGGTTAGGTTAGGTTTCATTAAAACAAGGTTAGGTTAGGTTTCATTTTTTTTTTTTTTTTTTTTTTTTTTTTTTTTTTTTGGGTTTGCGCAAAATAAAACTAGCACCATTAGAACAAGCACCTATTGTAGGCCAAGAAAAAGTAGTTGGTGTCTCTGAAAACGAACGTGAAACTCTCCTCCATAATTACCAAACAAACAAACAGAACGAACGAACAACGAAATGAAAAACAGTGCATTGACATCGATTACAGATAGCCTGATAAAATTGTTGCTACTCGATAAAAACTTATCAAATTCGACATATAGACGGACAAATAACTAAAGAAACTTATTTTATTAGTTTCAAGATTAATTTCACTCGCCTTCAGCAAAATTGACGAGCGTTTTGGCGACCTGTCACGAAACACATCTCCATTTCCGCGGAATATACGTGATTTCAGAAATGTTCCGAGAATTTTCGAGAATTGTTTCTGCAACGAGTTGAGGGGTCAATGTGTGTACTACGTCATCAAATCATGTGTAAGCTCGTGCAATCACAGGAAAACACAAAAAACTGATTTCTTAGGGTGTTCACAACACAACTTTTGCGCTAAATTTTGTCAATTTCGATGAAAAGAAAACGGGGCTGAGCTGAAATGTTGACAAAGTTGTCAAGCGTGAAATCGGAGAATATGCACATACCTATATATAGTGTAGCGATCTGAGCAGCTACCTTGATCTCAGTAGCTACACCCGCCACTGCGCATGCGCGGCAGAGGACGTCACACAGGTAACATTGGCCACCAGGGTTCCCAGCCTTGCTCAAACATGGTGGAAACATTGAAGGTAGAGTAGTCATTCAAGTAGAACATAGAACATTTCACGCGGATGTGCCTTTGCCTACAGCACTACGTACCCTTGTTTATGACACTATAGACGTTTTACCCAAGATAAGAATTGGTATACGTGTGCTATATTATCAAACTAC
>JACEEZ010025437.1:55000-62718 GCA_016584305.1 Chionoecetes opilio | reverse complement strand
TTTTCTTTCCCCCCCCGGGCGGGGTTTTTTAGGTTTTTGGGTGAGATGGGCCGGGGTTGGGGGAAAACCCTTTTCCCCCAGCTACCCTTTGGGCCCATTGGCTACCCCTAAAAAATACCACAAAACACTGTTCCCGGGGGTGAAGAGTTGTTACATGACTGATACCAAATTCTTATCTTGGTAAATCTATATTGTCACACAACTCTACCCAGGGACGGGTTTTTCAGTAAGGGAGGAAATTTTCCGGCCATTCGCGTAAAATGTTCCATGTTTACTTTAATGACTACTCTACATTAATGTTTCACCATGTATTACCCAGGATCAGAGTTGGTAACTTGTCAAACAATCTTCACCCAGGGAGCAGTGTTTCAGTGCGTATTTGTGCAGTGTAGCTACTCGGGCAAGGGTAGCTGGTGAGATCGCTACAGTGGCGATCTCACCAGCTACCCTTGCCGAGTACCTACACGGCACAAATACGCACTGACGTCTATAGTGTCATAAACAAGGGTACGTAGTGTTGTAGGCAAAGGCACATTCGCGTGAAATGTTCCATGTTCTACTTGAATGATACTCTACCTTCCATGATGCCACCATGTTTGACAAGGCTGGGAACCCCTTTGGTGGCCAATGTTACCTGTGTGACGTCCTCTGCCGCGCATGCGCAGTGGGGGGTGTAGCTACTGAGATCAGGGTAGCTTGTAGAACATGTCATTGTGGAATGCAACAAGTATAGGAGTCAGAGGGAAAAGCTTATAGCGTCATAGTAACAGTTTCTAGGCAGAGAGGAGTGGGACAGGAGACTAGGGCAGAAAGACGGGGCCTGTGTACGGTGTTGGGGCTGTATGGGGACAGAAAGGAAACTGAAAGTATTGTAACCTCACCAAAGTGTTCCTAACGCAGTGTTGGGAGATCAGTACACAAAATAGAAAATGAATTAGGATGATAATCAAAGGATTGAAAACTGATCAAAATGTCTTTCCCAGGTGAAATAAACAGGGGAAGAGTTAACAAGTTTGTTAACAAGGAGACGAAGTGGAAGAGGACCTATGAAGCGATACTAAGCGACTAAGGTCACAAGAAGAAGAAGAAGCTGGTCAGATCGCTACACCTACCACCGCCGCCATGAACGTATTTACCAATGCCTCCAGTCAGTGAGTGGTCTGGGCTCCTCTCGGGGGTCATGGTTCAAGAAGGAGGGCCAGACCGAGGCCCAGACCGAGGACCTGCAGGACACAGACAGACCGAGGCGCCCCTAGTCCCCGCAGTAGCCCCCCGAGGTCCCTAAGGCTAAGAAGGCAGACGACGATGACGCCGCCTCACAGCATTCGGGGTGATTTAGCAGTTGTAGTAGCAGTTGTAGCAGTTGTAGTAGTAGTAATAGCAGCAGTAGTAGTAGTAGCAGCAGTAGTAGTAGTAGTAGTAGTAGTAGTAGTTTCGTACACAAGTTGTTTCGTACCCAGGTTTTGTTAGTTGTTTCGTACACTGATTTTGAGTTTTTTCGTACATACCTGGTGTCGTTTCGTAACTCTAGTAGTCAAGTTCAACTCTTGAGCCGAGTGTACGAAACGACTATGCTTTCCTATAGACTACGAAACAACTTTTTGGTGTACGAAACAACTTGTGTACGAACTGACTCCACCCCGTTTTAAGTCACCTAGGTTGTTTTGACCAATAGTTAGGAAAGTATTGGTCATTAGGGAGCATGGGTCGAAAGTGCATATTTATCTTGGTAGCTTGGTGTGGGCGTTGTGTGAGCTAGATTTAATTTTCTCCGTGTTAAACCACTATCTCTAAAAATAACATTAAAGTGAGCTAGCTTTAATTATCTCTACGTGTAAGTTTCTCTAAGGGTAAATTTCACCTTATTTACTCTTAAATACGTCTATATCTCTTCTTCTTCTTGTGACCTTTTCTGCTTATCGCTATTGCTATATATTATCGCTATCGCTATTATATATATTATCGCCATGTTGACTTATTACCTGGGATATTAAGTCAAGATGGCCGCCCAGTGGTTCCTGAACGCTGATTGGCTGACAACGTAGCTCGGCCGCTGATTGGCTCATGGGAATCCTGAGGTCACGAGTTGCCGATTACGTATTTCAAACGAATAATCGGCTTTTTTATTCGTGCACTGATATAGAATTGCATAACCTTGTTCAAAACCCCAGCTCTTTTTAAGACTCTTCATATAAAAGTCTCCGATATTTAAGGCCTACGTACAAGAAATATGATGCAATCGTTTAGTAATCCCGTACATTTTAGCGTATTTTGTTGATAATTCTTTTTTTACGCTAAATACAGGGGGATTTTTGTGTGTTTTCATAGTTTTCGATATTTCCGCATCGTTTTACGTAGAAATCGCGAGCTTGGAGGCTGTATTATAATTTTTAATTTTAAGGGGTATTTGTTTATAATATTACGTCATCCTTGTTCCTCCTTCTAGTTAAGCTGTGAGGCTATTTGCGTGTGATTAGCTATGCCTACAGCCGCAGTGTTTGTGTGTGTGCCTATGTGACGTGTTTCTCGCGTCTTGAGTGAAGGAATACATCTGACTCAGTGGTTTATAGGGTCAGATTATCGAAAAAACAAAACATATTACACTCCCTGGTTTCAACACTGAACGAGGATCTGTTACTGTTTATAAGATACACACGTCATGTAATATTTGCACATATTATTTCACGAATTATTGAGCCTTGGGTAAAAAGTCGATTTCTGTTATGGTAAATTTCCGGTTTTTTCGGCCGAAATACCGGTATTTCGATAACCAATATTTCATTAATTCCTCGTTATTTCATTGCTTTTTTTAGGCTTATTGTGTCCTATTTCTCTTTATTTTACTTTATCCGTGTTGATTTATTCATTATTTAATGTATTTGATGTGATTTTGATGAGTGGTTTGGCCTGTGACGTCACAGCTATGCGGTACGAACAAAATACCGATAATACCGACACTGAAAATACCGGTATTTCGGTATACCGGATACCGGTGCACATCGTTGGGGCCGCGGGCCGTCTTAGTCCGGCCGCTAAGGACCAGATTTCAAGAGGATGGGGACATGCCGGATAAAAGCACCAAATTTTGTTCAGGCATTCTACAGGGTCCTAGCTATGATTTTGAGAGGGGAGACAAACGATCCAATTACTCAGAAGCCTCTATGAACCATTTTTGTGATAACGGCTAATTTTCACTTAGAAAAATCTTTTCAATCGGGCAATTGGCTCGATTTCCTGCGTGACCCCACAAACAAGGTAGAACTCTTCCAGTTCCTATCAGAGAAGATTGTATCCACTACCTTCCCAGACGGAAAGCAGGTCTTTGCAACATCTGGAGCCTCTGTAGTCTGCAGTGGCACTGACCACTCGATGCCGCCATGTGACCACGAAGAGGCAGACACAAGAATTGTGGTCTACCTACAAGATGCCCTAGAGAGTGGATGCACCACATGCTTGGTACGCACCGTGGATACTGACGTTCTTGTCATCCTCATCGGGAAGTATCACTTTCTAGCCAGCAAGTATCCATCGGCTGACATCTGGGTCGCCTTCGGCAGTGGCAAGAACTTCCTTTTCCTACACATCAATGCCATCTGTAGTACTCTGGGCAAAGAGAAGTCCACAGCGCTACCAGTGTTCCACAGCTTCACAGGGTGTGATACGACTTCTTCTTTCTTTGGAAAGGGAAAAAGTCGGTTTGGGAAGCATGGGGTGCCTATACCGAAGTCACAGATGCCTTCAACTTCATCGTAGAACATCCACATGCACAAATCACCGTGGATGCCAGGAGTTCCAGATGCTGGAACGTTTCACAGTCGTTATATATGACAAGACCAGCCCTCTGGTGTCGGTGAATGAAGCAAGAAAGGAACTGTTCTGCCAGAAAAACAGAACGATGGAGAACATTCCCCCAACTCACAGGCCCTGCTGCAGCACACCAAGCGTGCAGTGTACCAGGCTGGCATCTGGACAACCTGTCACCAGGCCCAACAACAGACACCAACTGCTGAAGGCTGCGGTTGGACACTGGATGCAGAAACAAAGTCCTGGGTTCCTGTCTGGAGCTCGCAGCCTGCGGCAGCAAAGGCTGTAAGTGAACTTGTGAAGTGTGCCTGCAAAAGTGCTGCAGGTTGTGGCGGGAGATGTTCATGCAAGAAAGCCAGCTGGAAATGCACCGAACTGTGCAGCTGCAAATGTGAGAAGTAGACACATAATTACAATTATGAATCATACCTGCATTGTGATACTGGTGCTTAACAAAGACATGGCATTCCTGCAGCTGTACAGGAAGAACATGATTGTTGTATAATGAGCTTAATGAATACTTATTTTTCATAATGCACCGTCAGTAGATTAACCACTGTCATTTTTGAATTGCAAGGAGTATGTTTTAATTCGTGTTCTGCTAATAAACTACATGGCATTTCGCGATGTCCGCAGGGGAGTTTAAAGTCGAATAAATATTGAATTTATGTTTTTTTGACAGCCATATTGGAATATTTTGTTCTGGAGTTATTAAATAATAATAATAAGATAACTTGCATCCAATAAACATTATCCTTATGACTATTCTTTTAAAAAACCCATTTACCCTAATTTCCACATGCGGAAATGTCAAAATAATAAAGAAGCGTTCCTTATAGCCATCTGAGTGATGGGATCATTTGTCTCCCCTCTCAAAATCATAGCTAGGAGCCTGTAGAGTGCCTGAAAAAATTTTGGTGCTTTTATCCGTCATGTCCCCATCATTTCACTAAGCTGCAGGACTATCTTCATGGCTATGGGATCACAGCAACAAAATACCGGTAATACCGATACTGAAATACCGGCATTTCGGTATTTCCGGTACATATCATAACAAAATACCGGTATTATCAACACTGAAATACCGGTATTTCGGTATTCCTGATACCGGTGCACATCCCCAGTGTGACGTCACGCGTGTTTACATCTGTGGGGCCGCGGGGGTGGTCATGGCTAAGGGGTCATTACTAGCCTTATACCACGGCATTACTGGCTGTATGCAAGGCTGAGCAAAGGTAAATAGGGAGAATATAGTAGTTGTAGTAGTTGTGTGTGTGTGTGTGTGTGTGTGTGTTATTCACCCATGGTCTTGTCCACGCGAGCTGGTTCGCGATCGGCAGTTTGGTGGTGGTGGTGATGGTAGTGAGTTGTGGTTGTGGTGGTGGTGGTGATGGTGAGTGAGTGAGATAGCTTCCTTATGGTACTATGTTGCTATATTCCTCTTCTATCTATCTATCTATCTATCTGTATCTATCTATATATCTATCTATCTGTGTTTATCAGTATCTATCTATCTGTCTCTCTGTATATCTGTCTGTATCTATCTATCTGTATCTATCTATCTGTATCTATCTATCTATCTATCAGTCAGCCTGTCTATCCATCTGTCCGTCTGTCTGTCTGTCTAATGTCCAATATTTCCGCAGCATTGACGAGGCGTGGAGGAGGCCAAGGGGGCGCCCACAAGGCTCCTGGCTGGGGCAAGTTGATGTTTCTTGTCGAGAGTTGCTTGGTATGGGAAAGGAGCCTGCATGGGAACTCGCGCGTGGTGACCCCCGGGAGTGGCGTCGTAGGGGGGGCGAGGCGACGCGCCCCCCGGCATGTGCCCCCAAGGATGGATTGATTGATTGACGGGGAAACGTTCTGGGGGGAATTATTTCTACCGCGCCGGTCTAATTCGGCAAAGCACGGAACTGTCCTAACTGGAGCGCGAAGGTGTGGTGGACGGCAGCGCCAAGAACAGCGCCGGGGAGACTGTGAAAGGTAGGAGACATAGTTATAGTTGTTGTTAGAGGTGGTGTTATAGTTGTTCTCTCTCTCTGTCAATATATATATATATTTTTTTTTTTTTTTTTTTTTTTTTTTTTTATTATAAAGTTGGCTATTATTATTATTATTATTATTATTTTTATTATTATTATTATTAATATTATTGTTATTATTATACTGCCTGCTTCTGTCTGTCTGCATGTATGTCTGTCTATCTGCCTGCCTGCTTCTGTGCATGTATGTATGTCTGTGTCTGTCTATCTGCCTGCCTGCTTCTGTCTGTCTATCTGCCTGCCTGCTTCTGTCTGTCTGTCTGCCTGCCTCCTGTCTGTCTGTATGTCTGCCTGCATGTATGTATGTTTGTGTCTGTCTATCTGCCTGCCTGCTTCTGTCTGTCTGTCTGCCTGCCTCCTGTCTGTCTGTCTGTCTGCATGTATGTCTGTCTATCTGCCTGCCTGCTTCTGTGCATGTATGTATGTCTGTGTCTGTCTATCTGCCTGCCTGCTTCTGTCTGTCTGTCTGTCTGCCTGCCTGCATGTACAGAGCGCGCCAAAGCATTGTTCGCGACATCATAACACCGCTTCCATACGGGAATTCAGAAAATGTACTCTATGGCAGCCTACTGACTTCCGAGAGAGATGTCTTACATATGGCAGCTTGTTTAAGGCACGGCCAGTCCATCAAGACCGTTGAGGAATGTTCAGATGCCACTTGTCAATTATAGACGAAGCATTTTAAAAAGTATCGCCTTCCTTCCCGCGAGTAATTTGAACAGACGCGCATTGGTATAAATATCATTATTTGCATAATGAGTGGCAAGAAAGACCTAACAAAGGAGCAAATTAAAGTTATTGTATCTCTACACAAGGCAGAGAGGCCAGTGGAAGAAATATCAAGGGTTGTGGATGTTAAGAGGAGATGTGTGCATAAGTGGGTGGAAAGTTTGACGGTGGGTTGCATGGTCGTGACAGCCGTGACACCATAACAGTATAAGTGGTCAGGGCGAGGATGTAAAAGTCATATCACAATATTTTTCTTGCTCTTAATTGAGGATGGGCATCCACTTGACGTGTCATGACATTTAGGGTGCTTGCTGAGGTTTTACATCCTCGCCCTGGCCACTTATAATGTTCTGGTGTCGCGGCTGTCGCGACACCCCCACCCCTTTTTTTTTTTTTTTTTTATATATATATATATATATATATATAAATATATATATATATATATATAAATATATATAAACTTAATACATTGACAACAGGCGGGGAGTTGCTGTGGTAAAGTCCTGACTGGGACGCCAAGGACTATCTCTAGCAGTATTATATTTTATTCATGACAAAATTATACAAATAATATGGAAAAAGTACAGCAATTCTCTACTCTGAAATACTACTGATACACGAGTGATTCAGCAATTATACTATCAACTATACACTAATACACATAATATACAGAAAGTATACTAGTACATCCGCTAATAGCCGTCATGACTCTCCGCAGGGCAGCGTTGAGAAATACGGCGAGGAGCTCCAATCGTTGGCCTTCTTCCCCGGCCACGACATCAACAGTAACGCCGGCATCGCTCATTCGGTGGCCACGCAGGCTTTCCATTTCCTCGCTTCCTTGATGCCGAACGCCGTCGCCTGTTTGGCTGACGTAAGTATCGTTAATAAATAAATATATAAATAAAAAGGTTTGTATGGGGCATGTGTCATTTATTTGACTGATATTTGATGCCGGGAGAAGGGAATGCTACACTTCTTATTAATTTCAAAAATGGTCTGTTGTTGAGCCATAAAATAAGGAAAAGTCACTGAATATACCACAGTAGTTAGTGGACAAGGCTACTAAACAGGTCATAGCTATAAAACATTGCTTATAGTCACTGAATATACCACAGTAGTTAGTGGACAAGGCTACTAAAC
>JACEEZ010025437.1:25000-32500 GCA_016584305.1 Chionoecetes opilio | reverse complement strand
GATTTTTAGTCGTCTATGATGTTTTTTAAGGGATTTTTAGTCGTCTATGATGTTTTTTAAGGGATTTTTAGTCGTCTATGATGTTTTTTAAGGGATTTTTAGTCGTCTATGATGTTTTTTAAGGGATTTAGGGAGTTTTAGTCGTCTATGATGTTTTTTAAGGGATTTTTAGGGATTTTTTTAGTCGTCTATGATGTTTTTTTAGGGATTTTTAGTCGTCTATGATGTTTTTTAAGGGATTTTTAGTCGTCTATGATGTTTTTTAAGGGATTTTTAGTCGTCTATGATGTTTTTTAAGGGATTTTTAGGGATTTTTTTAGTCGTCTATGATGTTTTTTTAGGGATTTTTAGTCGTCTATGATGTTTTTTAAGGGATTTTTAGTCGTCTATGATGTTTTTTAAGGGATTTTTAGTCGTCTATGATGTTTTTTTTAAGGGATTTTTAGTTGTCTATGATGTTTTTTAAGGGATTTTTAGTCTTCTATGATGTTTTTTAAGGGATTTTTAGTCGTCTATGATGTTTTTTAAGGATTTTTAGTCGTCTATGATGTTTTTTTAAGGGATTTTTAGTCGTCTATGATGTTTTTTTAAGGGATTTTTAGTCGTCTATGATGTTTTTTAAGGGATTTTTTAGGGATTTTTTTAGTCGTCTATGATGTTTTTTTAGGGATTTTTAGTCGTCTATGATGTTTTTTAAGGGATTTTTAGTCGTCTATGATGTTTTTTAAGGGATTTTTAGTCGTCTATGATGTTTTTTAAGGGATTTTTAGTCGTCTATGATGTTTTTTAAGGGATTTTTAGTCGTCTATGATGTTTTTTAAGGGATTTTTAGTCGTCTATGATGTTTTTTAAGGGATTTTAGGATTTTTTAGTCGTCTATGATGTTTTTTTAAGGGATTTTTTAGTCGTCTATGATGTTTTTAAGGTTTTAGGGATTTTTAGTCGTCTATGATGTTTTTTAAGGATTTTTTAGCGAGATTTTTAGTTGTCTATGATGTTTTTTTAAGGGATTTTTAGTCGTCTATTGATGTTTTAGGGATTTATTAGTCGTCTATGATGTTTTTTAGATTTAGGGATTTTTAGTCGTCTATGATGTTTTTTTAAGGGATTTTAGTCGTCTATGATGTTTTTTTAAGGGATTTTTAGTCGTCTATGATGTTTTTTTAAGGGATTTTTAGTCGTCTATGATGTTTTTTAAGGGATTTTTAGTCGTCTATGATGTTTTTTAAGGATTTTGTTAGGGATTTTTGTCGTCTATGATGTTTTTTAAGGGATTTTTAGTCGTCTATGATGTTTTTTAAGGGATTTTTAGTCGTCTATGATGTTTTTTAAGGATTTTTAGTCTCTATGATGTTTTTTAAGGGATTTTAGTCGTCTATGATGTTTTTAAGGGATTTTTAGTCGTCTATGATGTTTTTTTAAGGGATTTTTAGTCGTCTATGATGTTTTTTAGGATTTTTAGTCGTCTATGATGTTTTTTAAGGGATTTTTAGTCGTCTATGATGTTTTTTAAGGGATTTTTAGTCGTCTATGATGTTTTTTAAGGGATTTTTAATTAGTCGTCTATGATGTTTTTTAGGGATTTTTAGTCGTTTGATGTTTTTAGGGATTTTTAGTCGTCTATGATGTTTTTTAAGGGATTTTTTAGTCGTCTATGATGTTTTTTTAAGGGATTTTTAGTGTCTATGATGTTTTTAAGGGATTTTTAGTCGTCTATGATGTTTTTTTAAGGGATTTTTAGTCGTCTATGATGTTTTTTTTTTAAGGGATTTTTAGTCGTCTATGATGTTTTTTTAAGGGATTTTTAGTCGTCTATGATGTTTTTTAAGGGATTTTTAGTCGTCTATGATGTTTTTTAAGGGATTTTTAGTGTCTATGATGTTTTTTAAGGGATTTTTTTATTTAGTCGTCTATGATGTTTTTTAAGGGATTTTAGTCGTCTATGATGTTTTTTAAGGGATTTTTAGTCGTCTATGATGTTTTTTAAGGATTTTTTAGTCGTCTATGATGTTTTTTAAGGGATTTTTAGTCGTCTATGATGTTTTTTAAGGTTTGGGATTTTTAGTCGTCTATGATGTTTTTTTAGGGATTTGAGGATTTTTAGTCGTCTATGATGTTTTTTTAAGGGATTTTTAGTCGTCTATTGATGTTTTTTTAAGGGATTTTTAGTGTCTATGATGTTTTTTTAAGGGATTTTTAGTCGTCTATGATGTTTTTTTAAGGGATTTTTAGTCGTCTATGATGTTTTTTTAAGGGATTTTTAGTCGTCTATGATGTTTTTTAAGGGATTTTTAGTCGTCTATGATGTTTTTTAAGGGATTTTTAGTCGTCTATGATGTTTTTTTTAAGGATTTTTAGTCGTCTATGATGTTTTTTTAAGGGATTTTAGTCGTCTATGATGTTTTTTTAAGGGATTTTTAGTCGTCTATGATGTTTTTAAGGATTTTAGTCGTCTATGATGTTTTTAAGGATTTTTAGTCGTCTATGATGTTTTTTAAGGGATTTTTAGTCGTTTTGATGTTTTTTTAGGGATTTTTTTAAGTTGTAGTCGTCTTTGATGTTTTTTTAAGGGATTTTTAGGGATTTTTTAGTTCTATGATGATGTTTTTTTAAGGGATTTAGGTTTTTAGTCGTCTATGATGTTTTTTTAAGGGATAGGGATTTTAGTCGTCTATGATGTTTTTTTAAGGATTTTTAGTGTTTTTTTTAGTCGTCTATGATGTTTTTAAGGGATTTTAGTCGTCTATGATGTTTTTAAGGATTTTTAGGGATTTTTTTTTAGTCGTTCTATGATGTTTTTTTTAAAGGGATTTTTAGTCGTCTATGATGTTTTTTTAAGGATTTTTAGTCGTCTATGATTTTTTTAAGGGATTTTTAGTCGTCTATGATGTTTTTTTAAGGGATTTTTAGTCGTCTATGATGTTTTTTTAAGGATTTTTAGTCATCTATGATGTTTTTTAAGGGATTTAGGATTTTAGTCGTCTATGATGTTTTTTAAGGGATTTTTAGGGATTTTTTTAGTCGTCTATGATGTTTTTTTAAGGGATTTTTTTTAGTCGTCTATGATGTTTTTTTTAAGGATTTTTAGTCGTCTATGATGTTTTTAAGGGATTTTTAGTCGTCTATGATGTTTTTTAAGGATTTTAGGATTTTTTAGTCGTCTATGATGTTTTTTTAAGGGATTTTTAGTCGTCTATGATGTTTTTTAAGGGATTTTTAGTCGTCTATGATGTTTTTTTAAGGGATTTTTAGTCGTCTATGATGTTTTTTTAAGGGATTTTTATTTCGTCTATGATGTTTTTTTAAGGGATTTTTTAGTCGTCTATGATGTTTTTTTAAGGGATTTTTAGTCGTCTATGATGTTTTTTTTTAAGGGATTTTTAGTCGTCTATGATGTTTTTTTAAGGGATTTTTAGTCGTCTATGATGTTTTTTAAGGGATTTTTAGTCGTCTATAAGTTTTTTAAGGGATTTTTAGGGATTTTTTTAGTCGTCTATGATGTTTTTTTAGGATTTTTAGTCGTCTATGATGTTTTTTAAGGGATTTTAGTCGTCTATGATGTTTTTTAAGGGATTTTTAGTCGTCTATGATTTTTTTAAGGGATTTTTTAGTCGTCTATGATGTTTTTTAAGGGATTTTTAGTTGTCTATGATGTTTTTTAAGGGATTTTTAGTCGTCTATGATGTTTTTTAAGGGATTTTTAGTCGTCTATGATGTTTTTTAAGGGATTTTTAGTCGTCTATGATGTTTTTTAAGGGATTTTTAGTCGTCTATGATGTTTTTTAAGGGATTTTTAGTCGTCTATGATGTTTTTTAAGGGATTTTTAGTCGTCTATGATGTTTTTTAAGGTATTGGTAGTCGTCTATGATGTTTTTTAAGGGATTTTTAGTCGTCTATGATGTTTTTTTAAGGGATTTTTAGTCGTCTATGATGTTTTTTTAAGGGATTTTTAGTCGTCTATGATGTTTTTTAAGGATTTTTAGTCGTCTATGATGTTTTTTAAGGGATTTTTAGTCGTCTATGATGTTTTTTAAGGGATTTTAGTCGTCTATGATGTTTTTTTAAGGGATTTTTAGTCGTCTATGATGTTTTTTTAAGGGATTTTTAGTCGTCTATGATGTTTTTTTAGGATTTAGGGATTTTTAGTCGTCTTGATGTTTTTTTTAAGGGATTTTAGTCTTTTAGTGTCTATGATGTTTTTTAGGTTTAGGGATTTTTTTAGTTTATGATTTGTGCTGTTTTTAAGGATTTTTAGAGGATTTTTTAGTCGTCTATGATGTTTTTTTAAGGGATTTTTAGTGTTTTTTTTTTTAAGGGATTTTTAGTCGTCTATGATGTTTTTTTTTAGGATTTAGGATTTTTAGTCGTCTATGATGTTTTTTTAGGGATTTGTAGTCGTCTATGATGTTTTTTTAAGGGATTTTTAGTCGTCTATGATGTTTTTTTAAGGGATTTTTAGTCGTCTATGAGTTTTTTTAAGGGATTTTTAGTCGTCTATGATGTTTTTTTAAGGGATTTTTAGGATTTTTTTAGTCGTCTATGATGTTTTTTTAGGGATTTTTAGTCGTCTATGATGTTTTTTTTTTAAGGGATTTTTAGTCGTCTATGATGTTTTTTTTAAGGGATTTTTAGTCGTCTATGATGTTTTTTTAAGGGATTTTTAGTGTCTATGATGTTTTTTTAAGGGATTTTTAGTTTTTATGATTGTGTTTTTTAAGGGATTTTTAGTCGTCTATGATGTTTTTTAAGGGATTTTTAGTCGTCTATGATGTTTTTTAAGGGTTTTTTTAGTCGTCTATGAGTTTTTTTAAGGGATTTTAGTCGTCTATGATGTTTTTTAAGGATTTTTTAGATTTTTTTTAGTCGTCTATATTGATTTTTTTTTAGGGATTTTTAGTCGTCTATGATGTTTTTTAAGGGATTTTTAGTCGTCTATGATGTTTTTTAAGGGATTTTTAGTTAGTGTCTATGATGTTTTTTTAAGGGATTTTTAGTGTCTATGATGTTTTTTAAGGGATTTTTAGTCGTCTATGATGTTTTTTTAAGGGATTTTTAGTCGTCTATGTAGTGTTTTTTAAGGGATTTTTAGTCGTCTATGATGTTTTTTAAGGGATTTTTTAGTCGTCTATGATGTTTTTTTAAGGATTTTTAGTCGTCTATGATGTTTTTTAAGGGATTTTTAGTTTGTGTCTATGATGTTTTTTAAGGGATTTTTAGTCGTCTATGATGTTTTTTAAGGGATTTTTAGTCGTCTATGATGTTTTTTAAGGGATTTTTAGTCGTCTATGATGTTTTTTAAGGGATTTTTAGTCGTCTATGATGTTTTTTAAGGGATTTTTAGTCGTCTATGATGTTTTTTAAGGGATTTTTAGTCGTCTATGATGTTTTTTAAGGGATTTTTAGTCGTCTATGATGTTTTTTAAGGGATTTTTAGTCGTCTATGATGTTTTTTTAAGGGATTTTTAGTCGTCTATGATGTTTTTTTTAAGGGATTTTTAGTCGTCTATGATGTTTTTTTAAGGGATTTTTAGTCGTCTATGATGTTTTTTTAAGGGATTTTTAGTCGTCTATGATGTTTTTTTAAGGGATTTTTAGTCGTCTATGATGTTTTTTTAAGGATTTTTAGTCGTCTATGATGTTTTTTTAGGGATTTTTTAGTCGTCTATGATGTTTTTTAAGGGATTTTTTAGTCGTCTATGATGTTTTTTAAGGGATTTTTTAGTCGTCTATGATGTTTTTTTTAAGGGATTTTTAGTCGTCTATGATGTTTTTTTAAGGAAGGTTTTATTAGTCGTCTATGATGTTTTTTTTAAGGGATTTTTAGTCGTCTATGATGTTTTTTTAAGGGATTTTTAGTCGTCTATGATGTTTTTTTAAGGGATTTTTAGTCGTCTATGATGTTTTTTAAGATTAGGGATTTTTAGTCGTCTATGATGTTTTTTTTTAAGGGATTTTTAGTCGTCTGATGTTTTTAAGGGATTTAGGGATTTTTAGTGTTTTATGATGTTTTTTAAGGGATTTTTAGTCGTCTATGATGTTTTTTTAAGGGATTTTTAGTCGTCTATGATGTTTTTTTAAGGGATTTTTAGTCGTCTATGATGTTTTTTTAAGGGATTTTTAGTCGTCTATGATGTTTTTTTAAGGATTTTTAGTCGTCTATGATGTTTTTTAAGGATTTTTAGTCGTCTATGATGTTTTTTTAAGGGATCTTTAGTCGTCTATGATGTTTTTTTAAGGGATTTTTAGTCGTCTATGATGTTTTTTTAAGGGATTTTAGTCGTCTATGATGTTTTTTTAAGGGATTTTTAGTCGTCTATGATGTTTTTTTTAAGGGATTTTTAGTCGTCTATGATGTTTTTTTATAGGGATTTTTTAGTTTTCGTCTATTATGTTTTTTTAAGGGATTTTTAGTCGTCTATGATGTTTTTTTAAGGGATTTTTAGTCGTCTATGATGTTTTTTTAAGGGATTTTTAGTCGTCTATGATGTTTTTTTAAGGGATTTTTAGTCGTCTATGATGTTTTTTAAGGGATTTAGGGATTTTTAGTCGTCTATGATGTTTTTTAAGAGATTTTTAGTCGTCTATGATGTTTTTTAAGGGATTTAGGGATTTTTAGTCGTCTATGATGTTTTTTTAAGGGATTTTTAGGGATTTTTTAGTCGTCTATGATGTTTTTTTAAGGGATTTTTAGTGGTTTTTGATGTGTTTAGGGATTTTTAGTCGTCTATGATGTTTTTTTAAGGATTTAGGGATTTTAGTCGTCTATGATGTTTTTTAAGGGATTTTTAGTCGTCTATGATGTTTTTTTAGGGATTTTTAGTCGTCTATGATGTTTTTTAAGGGATTTTTAGTCGTCTATGATGTTTTTTAAGGGATTTTTAGTCGTCTATGATGTTTTTTTAAGGATTTAGGGATTTTTAGTCGTCTATGATGTTTTTTAAGGGATTTTTAGTCGTCTATGATGTTTTTTTAAGGGATTTAGGAATTTTTAGTCGTCTATGATGTTTTTTTAAGGGATTTAGGAATTTTTAGTCGTCTATGATGTTTTTTTAAGGGATTTAGGAATTTTTAGTCGTCTATGATGTTTTTTAAGGGATTTTTAGTCGTTTATGATGTTTTTTAAGGGATTTTTAGGGAGTTTTAGTCGTCTATGATGTTTTTTTAAGGGATTTTTAGGGATTTTTAGTCGTCTATGATGTTTTTATTAAGGGATTTTTAGTCGTCTATGATGTTTTTTTAAGGGATTTTTAGGGAGTTTTAGTCGTCTATGATGTTTTTTAAGGGATTTTTTAGGGAGTTTTAGTCGTCTATGATGTTTTTTTTAAGGGATTTAGGGATTTTTAGTTGATTGCTGTTGATTGCCTTGACCATCTCGGCGCCTGACATAACATAGCCATGGCTTTTGAAGAGAGGTTCACTTTCACAACCCTCACTGATGGAGGAGTCAGCAATCTGGTTCAATGATCTGAGAATGACCAACCATCTGACTGCAAGTTAGT
>JACEEZ010025437.1:5000-15000 GCA_016584305.1 Chionoecetes opilio | reverse complement strand
AACACAAATTCAACGCCGGACTCTCTGTAACTTCAGTTCTGGAATAGCATTTTAATCCCGGATTATAAACGCCAAGCATTGACGAGGCTACGTACGATGTCCCATAATCTTAGAATAGAAACAGGCAGGAGCAATGGAATACCGAAAGAACTACCGCTGTGTTCTGTGTAGTGCATGCAGTCAGGATGAGTCCCTGTTGTTGGCTGCACGGCCACTCGCCAGCCAATGTAGCAGAACTATGTCATGCTAACTTCTCCAGTAGGGATAATTTGCTGGTACAAGGATAAAGTAAAGGCTTATCTGTCGTATATATAGGATGTATTGAAATTATATACGGCAGGGATGTGTCATTCCCTAGTAGATGTGTTTAGTTTGTTTGTTGGAGGTTAATTGAAATATGTAGTGAGTATCAATTTGGACAATATGAGGAATATACATGTAATAGGTTAAAATGTTTGTGACACTTTTTGTCAATAAACTAATAATAATAATATATCCTCTCTCTCTCTCTCTCGCTCTCTCTCTCTCTTTCCTCTCTCTCATCTTCTCTCTCTCTCTCTCTCTCTCTCTCTCTCTCTCCTCTCATCTCTCTCTCTCTCTCTCTCTCTCTCTCGATTCTCTCTCGTAAGGTCTCTCTCTCCTCTCTCGCTCTCTCCTCTCTCTCTCTCTCTCTCCTTTCTCTCTCTCTCTCTAACTCACTCACTCACACTCACTCACTCACCACTCACTCACTCACTCACTCACGTCACTCACTCACTCACTCACTCACTCTCTCTCTCGGTCTTCTCTCTTCTCGTCTCTCTCTCTCAATCGTCTCTCTCATCTCTCGTCCGCTCTCTCTCTCGCTCTCTCTCTCTCTCCGCTCTCTCTCTCTCGTCTCTCTCTCAATCATCTCTCTCTCTTCTCTCTCTCTCTCTCTCTCTCTCTCTCTCTCTCTCTCTACTCTCTCGTCTCTCTCTGCTCTCCTCTCATCTCTCTCGTCCTCTCTCTCTCTTCTCTCCCTCTCTCCTCATGTCCAATCCATAATAATAATAATACTAATAATATAATATAACAAATACAATAATAAACAATGATATAAAAGAATACGAATGACGAATAAAAGTAATAATAAAAAAATAATATAATAATAATAATAATAACAATAATAATAATAACAATAACAATAACAATAATAATAATAATAATGACCTTGACCTCTCTTCCCCCCCACAGCCCCGCCGGGTCAGAGGTCAGCCAGGTCACCAGCCGGGTCACCACTCACCGCACTCCTCCTCCTCCTCTCTCCTCCTCCAACCTGCTCACCACCTCCTCCTCCTCCTCCTTATCCCTTCGAGGAGGAGGAGGAGGAGGGAAGAGAAAGGCCCCTCCCCCCCCTAAAGCCCTTCCAATAACCCCCCCTTCGATACCAGAGGAAGGGGGGGTTGGGGAGGGTCCTTCTCCTATAGTACCTCCATCCCCTACCTCCTCCTCCTCCTCCTCCTCGTCCTCCTCCTCCTCCTCTTCCTTAAGTTACGAAGATAAAACAATTCCTCCTCCTCCTATAGATCTTCCTCCTCCTCCTCCTCCCTCCTCCTCCTCCTCCTCCGAACCCTCCTCCTCCTCCTCGTCAGGTAAGCCTCCTCCTCTTCCTCCTCCTCCTCCTCCTGGTCACCTAGAGGAAGACTGGAATTTATTTATAGCTAATTTAGGGCAGATACTAGAAGGGCAGAGCAAGATGGCCGCTTTTTGAAGTCTTTACCTATAGCTAAAAATTGTTGCTTTTTGGCGGCCATCTTGGTAGGTTATTATTATTATTATTATTATTTTTGTAGATTTATTTATTTATTTATTTGTACGTTTTTTAAAGTTTTATTATTAAAGCTTTATTTAATTTTTTATTTAGAGTAAACTAAGATAGATTTTGTGTATTTGCCCCCTCTCTCTCTCTCTCTCGTCGTCTCTCTCTCTCTCTCTCTCTCTCTCTCTCTCTCTCTCTCTCTCTCTCTCTCTCTCTCTCTCTCTCTCTCTCTCTCTCTCTCTCTCTCTCTCTCTCTCTCTCTCTCTCAATCAAACTTACATATAGTTAAATTTTCTTATGTTTTTTTTTTCTCTCTCTCTCTCTCTCTCTCTCTCTCTCTCTCTCTCTCTCTCTCTCTCTCCTCTCTCTCCTCCTTTTCTCTCTCTCCTCTCTCTCTTCTCTCCTCTCTCTCTCTCTTCCTCTCCTCTCTCTCCTCTCTCCTCTCTCTCTCTCTCTCTCTCAATCAAACTTACATATAGTTAAATTTTCTTATGTTTTTTTTTCTCTTTTCTCTCTCCTCTCTCCCCTCACTCTCACCATCTCTCCTCTTCTCTCTCTCTTCTCTCCTCTCTCCCCTCACCCCCTCTCCTCTCTCTCCTCTCTCTCTCTCTCTCTCTCTCGTCTCTCTCTCTCTCTCTCCTCCTCTCAAAAACTTACTCAATAATTTTAATATATAATTATTTACACATATAAGTACACACACACACACACACACACACCACACACACACACACACACACACACCCCACACACACACACACCACACACACACACACACACACACTTTGCATCTATAATTTGCATTCCAATAATTATTTATATGCATTATTATTATTATTATTATTATTATTATTATTATTATTATTATCATTATTATTATTATTATTATTTAGTGAATGGTTGTCAATAATAATAATAATAATAATAATAATGATTTATATTCAGCACTTACTACAAAACTCCTCTCACTCTCTCTCCCCTCTCTCTCTCTCTCTCTCTCCTCTCTCTCTCTCTCTTTCCCCTCTCTCTCTCTCTCTCTCTCTCTCTCTCTCTCTCTCTCTCTCTCTCTCTCTCTTTTGTAGCATGCAACTTGAGTTATGTTATAGTAGAGGTTATGGTCCTAACTCAGTAGTAGTAGTAGTAGTAGTAGTAGTAGTAGTAGTAGTAGTAGTAGTAGTAGCAGTAGCAGTAGTAGTAGTAGTAAGCACGTATGCATGAGAATACTACTACTACTACTACTACTACTACTACTACTACTTGCATGTTCCTACTACTACTACTACTATTATTATTATTATTATTATTATTATTAGTTGCTATTAATGCCTGTAAAATTTTTAGTAGTTATTTTAATATTTTTTGCTTTTAATGTATATATATATTTTTATTTAGTTTATAAAGTGCATGTCTGTCTGTCTGTCTATCTATCTGTCTATCTATCTGTCTGCCTGTCTGTCTGCCTGTCGTTCTAATGGTCTGTCTACCTATCTATCTATCTGTCTATCTGTCTGCCTGTCTAGCATGCCTTTAGCTAACTCCTAGTCTAACCTACAGACTACCACCACCCTACCACCACCACCACCACTACTAGCCTTAATCCCACCACTACCACCACAACCACCCCCACCACATCCCCCTACAGTGGTGGAGATAGCGACGGAGACACCACCACAGCCTCCAACCACCACCACAATCACCACCACTACCACAACAGAAGAATAGAAGGTGGTGGTGGTGGTGAGGCAAGGATTTCCCAAGATGTGCTGAATAATACCCAAGATTTACCACTAAAACTCCAAGAACGAAAGAATACTACCCAAGATTTACCACTAAAACTCCAAGAACGAAAGAATACTACCCAAGATTTGCCTACAATTCTCCAAGAAAGTCAGAAAATTCTCCAAGATGATCATAAAACACTACAAGATTTACCAAAGATTTCCCAAGATGATGGTCTAAAAACTATTCTTCAAGACCCCCAAAAAACCCAAGATGGTGTAAAAATGCCTCAAAATACCCAGAAAATGTCTCAAAATACCCAGAAAATGTCTCAAAATACCCAGATTAGACCCAAAATTATCCCAAGGAAGCGCAAAGAGGCCCCAGAAATACCCAAGAAACCCACAAATACCCAAGACTCATACCCAGAAATACCCAGACCTCCAGTAGCGATACCCCGGCGATTACAAAGGATTACGGGGAGTAGCAAACAGGTGAATGATGACACAAACATTGATGAAGGATGTGTAGAGGGAAATATTGATAAAGACAGAGAGAGAAAGGAGGGAAATGAGAGAAAATTGATGAATATGGAAATAGAGAGAGAAGAAATGGCTGAAAATTATGGAAAGGCTGTAAAATCGGGTGGAAAATCGGGTGCAAATTATGGAAATGCTGTAAAATCGGCTGAAAATTCTGGAAAGGCTGAAAAATCTGGAAAGGCTGAAAAATCGGCTGAAAATTATGGAAAGGCTGAAAAATTGGCAGAAAAATCGGCTGAAAATTCTAGAAAGGCTGAAAAATCGGCTGAAAATAATGGAAAGGCTGAAAAATTGGCTGAAAAATCGGCTGAAAATTCTAGAAAGGCTGAAAAATTGGCTGAAAATAATGGAAAGGCTGAAAAATCGGGTGCAAATCATAATAAAGCTGAAAAATCGGCAAAAAAATCGGCTGAAAATTCTAGAAAGGCTGAAAAATCTGCTGAAAATCATAATAAAGCTGAAAAATCGGGAGAAATATTGGCTGAAAATAATGGAAAAACAGAAAAATTGGCTCATAAATCGGCTGAAAATTATGGAAAGGCTGAAAAATCGGCTAAAAATTCTGGAAAAATGATAAAAACTGACACATCCAGAGACAAAGGTGCGGAAAATGATGATAAACTGATGATGACAATGATGGATAGTCCTAATAGTAACAGCATTAGTAGCCGGGATAGTAGTAATAGTCGCAGCTCCATCCCCACCTTCCGCATGGTCACCCAAACACAGACGAACACACGAACAAACGCCGGCGACTCGAAGGCTTTTATCGCCGACGGAACAACACAGACCTTTGAAGAGGGTGGCAGTGGTTCCTCCCGTAAAAAAAAGCCTACATCCAAGGGTTCCATAGGCCTAGGGAGTCTAACTAAGGCCTTTGGTGGAAGTAAAAAAAATCGGGTCGCTGAACAGAACACGTTGGAATCGCGTTTTTCCGACAGCGACGACGATTTTGAATTTAACGAGGATCTGTTCGAGCCGAAATATTTACTCGGGGATGATTTTCAGTCCCCCCCAGCTCCCCAGCCTCCCCCTAGAGCACCCCAGGGGAAGAAGCAAGCCCCAGAAGTCCCCAGTAACGGACATGTACACACAGACCCCATACGCACATGGGAAAACAGTCATATGTGCGTCCAACCAACTGTTACATCAGAAAATTTCGAAAGTTTTGGTAATTTCTCGAAACTCAACGAAACAGTCACACAGGAAAACAGTCACATGTGCGCCAAACCAACGATGACACATGTACACACAGACCCCATACGCACACAGGTAAACAGTCATGTGTACGCGGAACCAACGATTACTCTACCACTGACATCAGAAAATACGCCCGAAACTTTTGGTTATTTTTCAAAACTGAACGAAATCGACGCTGAATTATTGTCGCTGCTGTCGGAGGCGGGAGTCGACACCTCGCCCTCTCTCTCCAGGCACTCTTCTGGCACTCTGGCACCCATTACCACCACTCACGCCATTAAAAGTGCCACAATCCCAGAGAAACTCAATACAAAAACCACCACAATCGCAGAAAAACTCGAAAAAAACTCAACATTTCCGAGTGACGAAAAAATTATACCAGGTGATTCAGAGTGCCATTTAGTACCTCCTACAGCTACAGTGCCACACCAGACGGGTGCCAGTAGCTACAAGAGTGGCTACCTGGCTATGATACAACAGGAGAGTGCCACAGTGACAAGAAGGGCCAAAATATCACGTCAAAATGCTGTCATGGCCTCCTCCTCCTCCTCTTCGCTTGTCTCTGACTCAGGTTTGCATGACTTTTCGCTTATTGGGTTTATTAAGGTTATATAAAGGGTTTTAATTCTCTATATAAAGGGTTTTAATTCTCTATATAAAGGGTTTTAATTCTCTATAAAGGGTTTTGATCCTCTATATAAAGGGTTTTGATCCTCTATATAAAGGGTTTTGATCCTCTATATAAAGGGTTTTGATCTTCTATATAAAGGGTTTTGATCCTCTATATAAAGGGTTTTGATCCTCTATATAAAGGGTTTTAATTCTCTATATAAAGGGTTTTAATTCTCTATAAAGGGTTTTGATCCTCTATATAAAGGGTTTTGATCCTCTATATAAAGGGTTTTGATCCTCTATATAAAGGGTTTTGATCCTCTATATAAAGGGTTTTAATTCTCTATATAAAGGGTTTTAATTCTCTATAAAGGGTTTTGATCCTCTATATAAAGGGTTTTGATCCTCTATATAAAGGGTTTTGATCCTCTATATAAAGGGTTTTGATCCTCTATATAAAGGGTTTTGATCCTCTATATAAAGGGTTTTTATCCTCTATATAAAGGGTTTTGATCCTCTATATAAAGGGTTTTGATCCTCTATATAAAGGGTTTTGATCCTCTATATAAAGGGTTTTGATCCTCTATATAAAGGGTTTTAATTCTCTATATAAAGGGTTTTGATCCTCTATATAAAGGGTTTTGATCCTCTATATAAAGGGTTTTGATCCTCTATATAAAGGGTTTTGATCCTCTATATAAGGGGTTTTGATCCTCTATATAAAGGGTTTTGATCCTCTATATAAAGGGTTTTGATCCTCTATATAAAGGGTTTTGATCCTCTATATAAAGGGTTTTGATCCTCTATATAAAGGGTTTTAATTCTCTATAAAGGGTTTTGATCCTCTATTTTAAAAGGGTTTTGATCCTCTATAAAAAAGGGTTTTGATCCTCTATATAAAGGGTTTTGATCCTCTATATGAAGGGTTTTGATCCTCTATATAAAGGGTTTTGATCCTCTATATAAAGGGTTTTAATTCTCTATATAAAGGGTTTTAATTCTCTATAAAGGGTTTTGATCCTCTATATAAAGGGTTTTGATCCTCTATATAAAGGGTTTTGATCCTCTATATAAAGGGTTTTGATCCTCTATATAAAGGGTTTTGATCCTCTATATAAAGGGTTTTGATCCTCTATATAAAGGGTTTTAATTCTCTATATAAAGGGTTTTAATTCTCTATATAAAGGGTTTTGATCCTCTATATAAAGGGTTTTGATCCTCTATATAAAGGGTTTTAATTCTCTATATAAAGGGTTTTAATTCTCTATAAAGGGTTTTGATCCTCTATATAAAGGGTTTTGATCCTCTATATAAAGGGTTTTGATCCTCTATATAAAGGGTTTTAATCCTCTATATAAAGGGTTTTGATCCTCTATATAAAGGGTTTTGATCCTCTATATAAGGGGTTTTGATCCTCTATATAAAGGGTTTTGATCCTCTATATAAAGGGTTTTGATCCTCTATATAAAGGGTTTTGATCCTCTATATAAAGGGTTTTGATCCTCTATATAAAGGGTTTTGATCCTCTATATAAAGGGTTTTGATCCTCTATATAAAGGGTTTTGATCCTCTATATAAGGGTTTTGATTTCCCCTATATAAAGGGTTTTAATCCTCTATATAAAGGGTTTTAATTCTCTATATAAAGGGTTTTAATTCTCTATATAAAGGGTTTTGATCCTCTATATAAAGGGTTTTGATCCTCTATATAAAGGGTTTTGATCCTCTATATAAAGGGTTTTAATTCTCTATATAAAGGGTTTTGATCCTCTATATAAAGGGTTTTAATTCTCTATAAAGGGTTTTGATCCTCTATATAAAGGGTTTTGATCCTCTATATAAAGGGTTTTGATCCTCTATATAAGGGTTTGATCCTCTATATAAAGGGTTTTGACCTCTTATAAAGGGTTTTGATCCTCTATATAAAGGGTTTTAATTCTCTATATAAAGGGTTTTAATCTCTATATAAAGGGTTTTAATCTTATTAAAGGTTTTATCTCTATAAAAGGGTTTTGATCCTCTATATAAAGGGTTTTGATCCTCTATATAAGGGTTTTGATCCTCTATATAAAGGGGTTTTGATCCTCTATATAAAGGGTTTTGATCCTCTATATAAAGGGTTTTGATCCTCTATATAAGGTTTTGATCCTCTATATAAAGGGTTTTGATCCTCTATATAAAGGGTTTTATCCTCTATATAAAGGGTTTTGATCCTCTATATAAAGGGTTTTGATCCTCATATAAAGGGTTTTGATCCTCTATATAAAGGGTTTTGAATCCTCTATATAAAGGGTTTTGATCCTCTATATAAAGGGTTTTGATTCCTCTTTTAAAGGGTTTTGATCCTCTATATAAAGGGTTTTGATCCTCTATATAAAGGGTTTTGATCCTCTATATAAAGGGTTTTGATCCTCTATATAAAAGGGTTTTGATCCTCTATATAAAGGGTTTTGATCCTCTATATAAAGGGTTTTTAATTCTCTATATAAGGGTTTTGATCCCCTATATAAAGGGTTTGATCCTCTATATAAAGGGTTTTGATCCTCTATATAAGGGTTTTGATCCTCTATATAAAGGGTTTTTGATCCTCTATATAAAGGGTTTTGATCCTCTATATAAAGGGTTTTGATCCTCTATATAAAGGGTTTTGATCCTCTATATAAAGGGTTTTGATCTCTATATAAAGGGTTTTAATCTCTATATAAAGGGTTTTGAATTCTCTATAAAAGGGTTTTGATTCTCTATATAAAGGGTTTTGATCCTCTATATAAAGGTTTGATTCTCTATATAAGGGTTTTGATCCTCTATATAAAGGGTTTTGATCCTCTATATAAAGGGTTTTGATCCTCTATATAAAGGGTTTTGATCCTCTATATAAAGGGTTTTGATCCTCTATATAAAGGGTTTTTGATCCTCTATATAAGGGTTTTGATCCTCTATATAAAGGGTTTTGATCCTCTATATAAAGGGTTTTGATCCTCTATATAAAGGTTTTTTGATCCTCTATATAAAGGGTTTTGATCCTCTATATAAAGGGTTTTGATCCTCTATATAAAGGGTTTTGATTCCTCTATATAAAGGGTTTTGATCCTCTATATAAAGGGTTTTGATCCTCTATATAAAGGGTTTTAATCCTCTATATAAAGGGTTTTTGATCCTCTATATAAAGGGTTTTGATCCTCTATATAAAGGGTTTTGATCCTCTATATAAAGGGTTTTTGATCCTCTATATAAAGGGTTTTGATCCTCTATATAAGGGTTTTGATTCCCCTATATAAAGGGTTTTGATCCTCTATTAAAGGGTTTTGATCCTCTATATAAAGGGTTTTGATCCTCTATATAAAGGGTTTTAAGATCCTCTATATAAAGGGTTTTGATCCTCTATATAAAGGGTTTTGATCCTCTATATAAAGGGTTTTGATCCTCTATATAAAGGGTTTTGATCCTCTATATAAAGGGTTTTGATCCTCTGTATAAAGGGTTTTAATTCTCTATATAAAGGGTTTTGATCCTCTATATAAAGGGTTTTGATCCTCTATATAAAGGGTTTTAATTCTCTATATAAAGGGTTTTGGATCCTCTTGCTATAGAATTGAATGCCTTATACAATCAAGTGGTTTTTAATAAGGGTTCTATTAATTGGGCTTATAAGGTTATTTAAAGGTCTGGATTCCCTATATAAAGGGTTGAATTCTCTAGCTATAAAATTGAATGAAGGGTTTAATGAATTTACTAAGGGTTTTGGTGCTTGTCAAGGGTTTACTTAAGGGTATATTAAGGGCTGGTATACTTATATTACTTATACTTATAAGGGTTTGGGTGGCTGGTATAAGTAGTGGGTATTACTTACGTGAATGCCTTAGAATATTAACCCCTTGAGGCCCAGAGAGTAATTGCCATTGTAATTTGTGTACCATTAGACAATTCTTAGTGACTACAGGTTGAAGTTCCCAAACGCGGCAACCTCGGGACCAGCGCCGAGCCCAGTCATGGAATTTTCCCACTTTTAGAACGTAGATATATTAAGGGGAAAAAAAGCCATCAAACTTCTTCAAAAGGTCAATTTTCTCAGAACTAGTGAACACATTGTTCTTGCTTTTCTTTTCCCTTGCCCCAGTAGGTGTTCCTGGACGTTTGGGAGCCATAAT
>JACEEZ010025435.1:330531-347237 GCA_016584305.1 Chionoecetes opilio | reverse complement strand
GTTTTTAAATTTAGGTTATTGTGCTGGCTTACCAACATTTGCTTGTACTTGTTATCCCATCGAATTTCACAACCTCTAACACTGAAATAATTTTTTACACGGACATCTGTGATACAACGTTGACGTTAGTTTTAATCGTTATTTTTTGTTTTTAATTGAGGGAAAGCTCGAATAGGTTATCTTGATTATGACATCAAACCTTTTAAAGGATCTTAAGGTTTCTTCAGTCTCCAGGATTCTACGTTTCCTTTTTAGGAAACATATTAAGTTTCCAAATCTCTCTTCATACGATATTTCGCAATGACGAATTTTTTTGTTTGCTCTTCTTTGCACTGATTTCCATTTGGCTTGATCTTTACGAAACGGGCGCCGAATTAAACGCATTTCTAATGCGGCCTAACCAAGACGTGTATCATTGTGTCTTACTTTCGAAGTTTTTTGTCAAATTGCGTTTAAATGAAGCCCATATCAACTCGCCTTTTTACTGGTTCGGCAATGCGACTGTTTTATATCATTACTGATGATGACAACCTAAATCTTTTCCTCTGAGCCTCATTACGATTATTTTGCATTGAAGTTATATTGAGTTATCGTTGCCTATATGCATTACTTTAAACATCTATCGGAATTGAATTGTAGCCATATATCACTCCATCGATGGTTTTGTCGAATCATGTTGTATGATTCGCAGTTTCCCTAATATATGCTTTCCGTCCTAAATATGGTGTCCCCTGCAAATTTCGAATTTTAGATACAAGTCCGCAGTCCGGATATTGACATATCGAAAAAGAGTGGACCAAACCGAGCCCGGCACCCCACTAGTAACACCTACCAAATCGTGCCTCCCATTTTTACATACCGTTGTTTCGATCTAAAACAATCGCCACCATGACAAAATTTGGGTTTCTCCTAAGCCATGTCCCTTAGTTTTGTCAAAGTCGCTTATGGGAAACTGTATCGAAGGCTTTTCGGGAAAATCAGGTATATTTATATCCCGATGAATTGTATCGTCCCAGTTTAAAATAAATGACGTTAAAAAATCGAGAAAGGTTGTTAAGCAGGATCTTTTATTTCGAAATGCATGCGGGAGTTTAGTATTGAGTTATCAGAAAGGAAACTATTTTATCCTTAAAATATTTTCTCAATAGTTTAACAATCACAGACGTTAGACAAATTTGGGATAATTACTTGCGATGCTTTTACCCCTTTCTTAAATTTATCGTGAACTTAGCAAATTTCCACATGCTAGAAACTTTTTGTCCGTTCAATTTTTTGAGAATAATACTCTTTAAATGGAGCGAAAGTTGACTGTGACATTCGCGAAGTATCGCAGCGAGATTCGTCCACACCCTCACGGATTTTGCGGGTCAAGTTTTGCAAATTACTTTGATTTTTCGTCTACTGTTATCTCTCCTATTCCAATTTATCACGTTTCGAGTCCCAATACATGTTTACTGGTTCTGGTAATTGGGAGCTTCGTCTTCTTTGATAAGACAGCATTAAAGTAATCATTGAGTAACGAACTGCCATACTCTTATTATCATTTACCAAGATGTTATTCTTATCTTTCAGTGGCCCAATATTTGTTTTGACTTTTTCCTTACTTCGAACCTATTGAAAGAACGTTCTCGGTTTGATTTGGATTCCTTTGCAATTTTTTCTTCATACTCGCGCTTTTTTTATTTAATTAATCCTTTGCACGATGTTTTACGTCATTGTATTCTCTAAATCGCAGTCCGCATTTGATCGCTTGTAATTTTATACGCTCGGCGCTTACTACCTATGATTTGTTGAATCTTATTAGTCATCCACAGGGTCTATTTATGTTATTCAACATTTTCTTACATGGGAACATGTTTTTTAAACACCGATTTGAGTTTTTTGTGAATAAATTAAACATGTTTTTCGGCGTTATTAACATTTAGTAGTCAATCATTCAACTTCGCTTAGTACCCTGCTGATCTTCGTGAAATCTGCTATATCATATTGGGAACTAATAACCGATTATCTATGATGTCTACATTGCAATTCATTCCGCATCTGATTAACTTGTGATCACTGTTTGCCAAATGTTCACCTATATCGCAGTAATCAATCAGATCATGTCGGTAAATGAAAAATAAATCTAGGATACTATTATCCCTTGTAGGCTCACAGACCATCTGATTTAAATATACTTCGTTTACCATATCCAGCAATCGCGCACCTTCTCTATCAGCAGAATTATGATTCCAGTTTATACGAGGTAGGTTAAAATCTCCACATATAATTGTATCGTAATTATTGTTGACAACTGACTTTATCTCGTCATACAGGAGGCAATCTACTTCCGCATTTGATATGGGAGGACGATCTATTGTCCCAATAGTTAGCAATTCATCGTTTAGCTAAATCTTAGAGTAGACTGAGTCATATTGATCTTTATTTACTCCATCGATTTGATGTGCTTGCAAATTATCATTAATGTAAAGAATTACACCTCCACCTGCTTTATGCGTACGACAATTTAGGAATGTCTCATAGCCTGGAATGGCTATTTCAGATAATAAATGTTTATCTATGGTGTTGAGCTAACTCTCAGTGATACTAACGATATCTGGCGTTTCGGCAACAACGAATGCTAATAATTCGTTACGCCTTAAAATTATGTTTCTGGCATTTGTGTAGAGTAATTTAAGTTCCTTAATAGTTTTGGTAACCTTGCATGTGGTTTTACCGCAGGGTGTCTTGGGTCCACTGTAACAGAGCGCTTGATTAAGTTACTTTGATTAGTTATTGCCGAAACGAAACGTGACCCAGCGTTTGCTGTGGGGTAAGAAAGGGGTTAATGTGATGCTGCTATTGCCGTCCGCTCGTCGGTTTTTGATCTGTAAGAAGAAACTGTATCATTTAGCAGACGTTCTAATCGTGCATGGCCAACGGGGCTGAGGTGGAGTCCCACATCCCCATACAGGATGGTTTTCTCAACCAGGATGGGATCCTCGTAGAAATTATCCCAGAAGTTTGCGAAGTGTACATTTCCAGGTGCACAAAGAGACCTTTGCCGGTTATTTGCGCTGAACATTTTTTCGTAAAAGCGTCGGCCTACTCCTAGTCTGGGGAGAATTCCTGAAACAATGATGTGATTTGTTTTGGTTAATGTGATGCTGCTATTGCCGTCCGCTCGTCGGTTTTTGATCTGTAAGAAGAAACTGTATCATTTAGCAGACGTTCTAATCGTGCATGGCCAACGGGGCTGAGGTGGAGTCCCACATCCCCATACAGGATGGTTTTTCTCAACCAGGATGGGATCCTCGTAAAAATTATCCCGAAGTTTGCGAAGTGTACATTTCCAGGTGCACAAAGAGACCTTTGCCGGTTATTTGCGCTGAACATTTTTTCGTAAAAGCGTCGGCCTACTCCTAGTCTGGGGAGAATTCCTGAAACAATGATGTGATTTGTTTTAGTCATGAATTTCCGGATCAACTTCCTGTACTTGTTCAGTATTTCTTCAGATCCGCTACTGTACACGTTGTTGGTTCCTGCATCAATGACATAGAGAGTGATATCGTTTAGTGTTCTTGGTGACATCATCGCAGGCTGCAGTGATGACGTCCGAGTCTGGCTCCTGGGAAACAGAAGCGCTTCCTTTTGTCACTTGTAACCCTACCACAAAACTCCACCAGCTGTCCTCGGAGAATTGAGTTCCCGATCAATCTGGTCTTGTGTACGTCTTCTTTCATTTCGCCTAGAACCTGAAATTTGTTGAAGGTTGTGATCGTTAGAGGCGCCTTAACTGCTGCTGGTCGTCGCGATCCTCGCCTTACTGGAACAAAAGAACAAAGAGAGCAGGGAAGGAGAAGACGAGGGAGCGGGGGAGGAGGAGGAGGCTGGCGTAGAGGAGTGAGAAAGGGAGGAGGGGGAGGAGGAAGAAGAGGATGGGGAAGAGGGGGAGGAAGGTGAGGAAGAGGAGGAGGAGGAGGAGGAGGAGGAATACATAGGAATACATAGGAATAACAGACACCAGGAGACCTATTGGTCCATAACGAGGGTATCTGTTGTACTACATACTACTAACTATCAACTACATGTAAGAGTACAATTGGAAAATGATACCATGTCCCTAAAGAAGATAGAACATGGAAGTTTTCTTAGTGAAGAATGATAGGATATGAAATATGCTAACTACAACTACCACTAACACTAATCGATCCGTGGGCCTATAATATTTACTGGCAGCCAGGCAATGGTACTGGTTTTTTAAAATCATTACTAATGATGACACCTAAATCCTTTTCTTGCTGTACTTCAGTTAACGATTTATTTTGCATTTGATAGTTATATTTGAGGTTATCGTTGCCTATATGCATTACTTTACATTTATCGGAATTGGAATTTTATAGCCATTTATCACTCCAATCTGATAGTTTGTCGAGATCACGTTGTAAGGAGGAGAGAGAGGAGGAGGAGGAGGAGGATTACATGGATTACATAGGAAACAAACCGGGACCTATTGTCCGACGAGGGATCTGGGGAACTACATCTACTAACTACCCCAATTGGTAATAAAACTTTTTGGAAAAAGGATCCATGTCCTTAAAAAGAAGATGGGAACATGGAATTTTCAAGTGCAGAAAAATAGGGTATGAAATTAACAACTACAACTCCACCCCACTAAACTAATCGATCCGGAAACTAAATATAAATTCGAAAGGGCACAAAATACCCATTTACTTTACAGTGCGCGTCAAAAATGTTTTTAAAATGTAGTTATTGTGCGGGTTTTCGAAAACATTTGCTGGAAATTTGTTCCATGATAACGATCTCACATTGAAATTTTTTTTAGGGAGATCAATAAATGCAACGTTGACCGTTTATTTTAAAAAAAAAATTCTTTTGTCATTTTGATTTTGAAAGCTCGAATGGGTTCTCTTGTTTAAATGCATCAAATCCTTTTTGGGAATCTTGGGTTTTCTTAAGTCCCCCGGGATTCTACGATCCTTTAAGGAAACATATTAATTTCCGCAGTCTGTCTTCAAAATAAATTTCGCAGAGAGGGAAATTTTTTTTGGTTGCTCTTTTTTTGTACTGTTTCCCATTTTCTTGGTCTTTTACGAAAGGGGGTGCCCAAAATTGGGGGCATTTCCAATGGGGGCCTAACCAAGGAGTGTTAATTGGCCCTTTACTTTCGGAGTTTTTTTTTCAAATTAGTTAATAAAGCCCAACCATATTCCCCCTTTTTACTGGCAGTTATGCAATGGGACTGGTTTTAAGATCATTACTGATGATCACCTAATTATTTTCCGCTGTACTTCATTAAGTTTTTTTTGCATTTGATAGTATTATGAGGTTATCTTGGGCCTATAGCTTACTTTAAAAATTTTATGGGAAATTTAAAATTTTAAAGCCATTTATCACTCCAGTCTGATAGTTGTCGAGGTCTTTTGTATAGATCCATTTTTCTTTAGTATATGCTTTACCGCCTAATTTGGTGTCGTCTGAAAATTTTTCATTTTTAGAAAAAAAAGCCGAGTCCGATCATTGTTTTAATCAAAAAGAGGGGGACCCAAGACCGACCCCTGGGGGCACCCCACTAAAAAACATAAAACCATCGATGTTTCGCCTTTTATTACACCCTTTTGTTTCGTTTAAAAGCCAATCGTAAAATCCATAACATAGTGCTCCCCCCAAGCCTGTCCCCTCAGCTGGTAAAAAAGCCTTTAGGGGGGAACTGTATAAAGGGCTTTCTGCAAATAAAGGATTTACATCCAGGAATTGAAAGACCCCCAGTTTGTTAAAATGACTTTAAAAAAAAATCCGTAGGTTTTTTAAAGCGGATCTCTTTTTTCAAAATCAATGCTGCAGTTAATTTGGGTTTTTTTCATCGAAAAAAGAACTATTTTGCCCCGCAATATTTTCTCAATAGTTTAAAAATCACAGACGTTAGTCTAATGGGCGATAATTACTTGCGGGGCTTTACTCCTTTCCTGAATTGGGTAAAAACATTAGCAAATTTTCCAAAACGGGAACATTTTTTTTCATTAGCAATTTATTGAGAAAAATCTTTTTGTGAAGCGAAATTTTACTGTGACTTCGCGAATAACGCGGCGAAAATTTTTGTCCCACCCACGGGTTTTTCTTGGGTTTTTTTTCTGAAATACTTTTTATCTTCGTCTACTTTTTTTCCCATTTCCAAACTATCATTTCGGTCCGCATTCATGTTTTCTGGTTCTGGTAATGGAGCTTCGTCTTTTTAATAAAAACCCCTTAACGTAAGCATTGATACGGTCCCATGTCTTATTATCATTACCAGTGTTTTTTTTATCTTTCAGAGCCCAATACTAGTTTTTAGTTTTTTTTTTAAATTTGAACGTATTGAAAGAACCTTTTTTGGGTTGATTTGGATTCCTTTGCATTTTTTTTTCATACTCACGCTTTTAGTTTTATTAATCCCCTTGCAAAGTCGTTTTACCTCGTTTCTCTAGAATCGCCCCGCATTTGATCACTTGTACACTTTTTACGCTCGGGACTTTCTGAAAAATATGTTAATCTCATTAGTCATCCAACTGGGTCTGTTTTTGCTATTCAACGTTTTCCTACAAAGGGAGCATGTTTTTTAACCACCCATTGGAGTTTATTTGCGAATAAAATTTCACAGTTTTTTCCGCTTATTCCGTTTTTGTAGGTCAATCCAATCAACTTTTGCTTGTACCCTGCTGATCTCTAAATCCCCTTTATTATAAATTGGGAAATAAAAACCGATTTTCTGTGATGTCTACATTGCAATTTATGCCGCACTGATTAACCCATGATCGCTGTTTTTCCAATGTTCACCCATATCGCAGTAATCAATCAATCATGTCATATTTAAAACTAAAACTAGGTATTTTATCCCTTGTGGCTCCGGGCCACTTGCTTTAAATTACTTCGTTTACCATTCAACAATCACATACCTTCTCTTCAGCAAAATTTTTATTCCTTTTTTTCGAGGTGGGTTTAAATCTCCCATATATTGTATCCTTATTATTGTTGACAACTGACTTTATCTCGCATAGAGGAGGCAAAACGACTTCTGCTTTATTTGGGGGGAGATTATTTCCCCCTGTTAGGAATTAACCGTTTTGCTTTAATTTTTGCGTAATGTGCCAAATGATCTTGATTTTTCTTTTTTCGATTTTTTGTTGCTTGCAAATATCTTTGATGTAAAAAATGACACCTCCACCTGCTTTATGCTAAGACAATTTGGAAAGTCTTATAGCCTGGGGAAAGGCTATTACAGCTAAAAAATGTTTATTATTGGGTGGGGCCAAATTTAGTGATACTAACGATTCTGGGGTTTTTGGCAACAACTATTAATAATTCGTTACGCTTTAAAATAATCTTCTGGCATTTGTGTAGAGTTTTTTCAGTTTTCCCTTTGAGTTTTTTGGGAAACCCTTTCGTGAGGGTTTACAGGCGGGTTTCTAGGGGCCACGTAACAGGGCGTTTTTATTAATTACTTTTTTTAGTAAAATTGGGTTAACGGAACGTGTCCCGCGTTGCTGTGGGGGAAAAAAGGGGTTAAGCTGATGCTGGGGGAGGGGGAGGGGAGAGGAGGAGGAGGAGGAGGAAAGGGGAGGGGAGGGGGCGTCGGGGGCGGGGAGAGGAATAAATAGGGAAACATGGAATAAAAAATACCCGGAGACCTTTGGGCAATAACTAGGGGATCTTTTTCTACATTACTCTAACTAACAACATAGTGGAGGACAGTTCGAAAATGAAACCATGTCCCTAAAGAAGATAGGAACATGGAAATTTCATAGTGAGGAATGATAGGATATGAAATATACTAACTAAAACTATCACTATCACTACTCGATTCGGGGGACTATAGTATGCAATTGCAGGGCACTATCAATACCCATTTACTATACAGTGTGCGTCAAGTCTGTTTTTAAATGTAGTTATTGTGCTGGCTTCGACTACAATTGCTGGTAACTTGTTCCATCGATCAACTACTCTAACATTGAAATACTTTTTATGGAGATCTGTGATGCAACGATGACCGTTTAGTTTTAGACCGTTGTTTCTTGTTATCACTTAAGGAGAAAGTTCGAATAGGTTCTCTTGATCAATGACATAAAATCATTTTAGGATCTTAAAGGTTTCTATCAAGTCCCCACAGATTCTACTATCCTTTAGGGAAAACATACTAAGTTTCCGCAGCCTCTCTTCATCAGATGAGTTTTGCAGAGATGGAATTTGTTCTGTTGCTCTTCTTTGCACTGACTCCAATTTGGCTTGATTTTTTACGAAACAAGGCGACCATAATTGTACGGAATATTCTGAATGCGGTCTAACCAAAGACGTGTATAATCGTGTCATTACTTTTGGAGTTTTATGTTCAAAGTTGCGTTTAATGAAGCCCAACATCATATTCCCTCCAACTGAGCAGCTTCACACCACTGGGTTACAGGCAGTGGATGCCGATCCTCCCATTGACGAAAGCGCACCCTCTCTTGACGAAGTCAGAGAGGCTGCAGCAAAGTTGAGGGGTGGAAAGGCAGCTGGTGTTTGTAATATCACTGCGGAGCTCCTCAAAGCTGGGGGTGAGGCCATGATCCACGGGTTGCATGCTGTCCTGACTGCCGTGTGGCATTCAGGTACCAATCCTCCTGACTGGAAAAGGGGGCTGGTCGCCCCTATCTGGAAAGGGAAAGGGGACCGTCAGGACTGCAACAATTAAAGCGGTATTACACTGCTCAGCGTACCAGGCAAGGTGCTTGCCCATCTATTGCTGACACGGATTCGCAGCCATCTGGTGAAGCATCAGAGACCTCAGCAGTTTGGGTTCACGCCTGGTAAGTCAACAACGGACCGTATCCAAGCGCTTCGTGTCCTGGTGGAACGCCGACGTAGTCTCGACAGGGGATGCTTGCAGCCTATGTTGATCTCAAGAAGGCGTTTGACTCAGTGCATCGTGAGTCACTCTGGGATCTTCTGCTACTTCGAGGATTCTTGCAAGGACTATTGGTTTGATAACTGGTCTGTATTCTGGGACTGAGAGTGCTGTGAAGTGTGGGGCAGGTGTATCCGGCTTCTTTCCTGTGATACAGGAGTGATGCACGGGTGCGTCCTTGCCCCATCACTTTTCAACACTTGTATGGACTGGGTATTGGACAAGGTTGTAGATCAAGTGATTGTGGAGCATCCGTTGGCAACACCAAGATCACTGATCTTGTTTTTGCCGATGATGCAGCAATCTTTGCTGAGTCGCTGGAGGTCCTGGTGATGGCTCTCGAGGCGCTGCACGAGGAGGCAAAGCCTTTGGGACTTGAGGTCTCCTGGCTCAAGACCAAGGTCCAGGTGTTAGGAGACTTACTAGATGAAGCAGTACAGTCTGTTCATGCGTGTGGCGAGGACATTGAGATCTTGGAAAGTTTTACATACCTTGGTAGCGCAGTCCATAATGACGGCGGGTCACGTCAAGAAGTCTTAAGGCGGATTGGCATAGCCCACGGTGTTATGGACTCGCTCAGCGGGAGTATTTGGCGTTGTCGGTACCTGTGCAGGAGGACAAAGACCCGGATCTTCAAATCGCTTGTGATCCCTGTCTTACTATATGGTTGTGAGACATGGACACTAAATAGTGACTTGAAGAGACGAATCAATGCCTTTGGTAATAAGTGTCTTGGCAGAATCATGGGGTATCGCTGGGGTGATTACGTGTCAAATCAGCGATTGCACCGTGAAACTGAATCGAGGCCTATTACCTGCACAGTCGATCAGCGCCAACTTCGGCTATATGGGCATGTGGCACGCTACCCTGAAACCGATCCTTCCCATAGGGTTGTATCTGTAGGAGACAATCCGGCGTAGAGGAGGCCAAGGGGGCGCCCACAAGGCTCGTGTCTGGGGCAAGTTGATGTTTCTTGTCGAGAGCTGCTTGGTATGGGAAGGGAGCCTGCATGGGAACTCGCGCGTGGTGACCCCCGGGAGTGGAGTCGTAGGGTGGGCGAGGCGACGCGCCCCCCGGCGTATGCCCCCAATGATTGATTGATTGAACATCATATTCGCCTTTTTGCTGGCAGCTAGGCAATGCAGACTAGTTTTAAGATCATAACTGATGATGACACCTAAATCCTTTTCCTGCTGAACCTCAGTTAACGATTTATCTTGCATTTGATAGTTATATTTGAGGTTATCTTTGCCTATATGCATTACTTTACATATATCGGAATTGAATTGTAATAGCTATGTATCACTCCAATCTGATAATTTGTCGAGATCACGTTGCAAGAGTTCGCATCTTTCCCTAGTATATGCTTTAACGCCTAATTTGGTGTCATCTGCAGATTTCGACATTTTTGAGACAAGTCCGCAGTCCAGATCATTGATATGTATCAGAAAAAGAGTAGGACCCAGGACCGAGCCCTGAGGTCCACTAGTAACATCTAACGAATCAGATGCCTCGCCATTTATTACTACCCGTTGTTTACGATTTGAAAGAAAATCGCCAATCCATGTACATAACTACTCTCCTAGGCCATGTGCCCTTAGCTTGGTCAAAAGAAGCTTATGGGGAAACTTATCCATGACCCAGGCCAGATATCGGTACCACCTGGGGTGACTAAACACGAATGGTACTAAAATGTGTATAGATGACTGAAAATACATTAAGATATGATAGCCTTCCCGCACGGGTAGCTTAGTCTGATTTTTTGATGCAATGGGGGTGCTACCCATAAAAAAAAATTTTCAGCGTGACGCTCGGGGTTTTCCTCATTTTCTTTAAAATAAATCAAAACGATCGTTGCAAAACCTTTGGACACCTATGTAGAATTTGATTCTCAAACCAGAGTTGTTCAAGGTATTTTTCAAATTTCCTCATATTTTGGGATTTACCCTAAAAAAAAATAATTTTGGGTATTTTCCCATAAATCTGGAATATATCCCTAAATATGGGAGAAATTTGAAAAATATATTCCAACAGCTTTTGTAGCAATTTTGATTTTCTAAAAGAGTTATTCCGATTTTATATTTCAATTTTTCCCCATATTTAGGGGTTTATTTCATATTTGGTGATTTTTTGTGATATTTTGGGGATAATTTATTTTTGGGGAAGGAGCAAACATATGTAGAATGGTTTCCATGTAAATGTGTTTTTTTGGGTTTGTTCATGTAATGTTTATGGTGATATTTTTTTGAAAACCATTCAAGGGACATACACCATCTGGATGGAACACTGAAGAACATCAACAGCTTCCACAGCATTGTGTCTCGGGGAAACCTTTAAAGAGCTGGATGGAGAGTGAATCATGCCAACATACCCTGAAGCTCTTCCAAGTTTATTTTGAGACCCAAAGAGATGAACACAACCTCTCGCATTCTGGATGTTCATACCTGGACATGGTTGAGATCATGCTGGACCTGGTTCGAGCCTCCAGAGAAGGCAACTGGATGCTTCACCTAGGAGCAATCCGACAGATAAATACCGTGGTGTTTTGCCTATGCAAGGTGAACTATGCCCGATTCCTGACCTACTCCCTATGCCATGATGTCTCGACTGCCCATTGAAAAACCCAGAGGTCCATGAACACTTCATGCAAGGTGGCTTTTGGGTCCAGATCGGTAGCAAGAATCCCTTTGGGAGGGATTCCTGTGGACCAGACCATCGAAGAGACGATCAACAAAGACACCCAGACAACCAGGGGGCACAAAAGGCTTCAGCCTGAAAGGTGGAGCTGTCGCCAGGTACTACCTGACATCGGAGTATCGCAGCAGATACTTGAGGCAGCTCAGGGCCATGGTAGTGGGCCCCAAAAGTATACTGACTTCAGCCACCCAGACCTACAGATCCCAGGATTAGAAGAGATGAGGCCGATGCCCAAATCTTTAGTTCAACTGATGGAGACCAGCGGGTTTGAACCCCTTCAACGCAGAGCAAGGAGATCTTGTCAGTTTGTCAACTGCGACTACAGCACCACCAGAAGTTGGGCCAAAGACCTTCTAGGGGCCTACAGATGGGAGAGGATGCATATCAAGCCTTCAAGGAAGAGCGCCTGGAACCGATACGCCAACTATACAGTTTCATGACACGATGACGAAGACGAAACTGAGAACGTTCACTAACATCAGAATGAAGCCACGCTCACAAGGCCATCCCAAAGGAGGCTATCTTGAAGGCTGACAGGAACCTATTTGGCCAGATGATCCTTGTTGCTGAGAACAGAAAGCTCAAAATGAGTGATGTCTTGGCTCATCCCCTGGGGCCTTTTGCCATGGGCCTTTGCCAGCGGTGATGGGTCTCTCCCCCAAGACCAAAAAGGCTGCCCTAGCAAGGGAGTTGGAGAGGAATGTTTCTCCTGCAGGGGTGATCCCCGAGCCCTCTGCTACCATAATTGATGGGAGAGCCTGGTCCAGAAACTGAAGGGAAACGACAACACTTTTTCACAGCTTGCAGGCACAGCACTGAGTCACTTTTGTCCATGAGGGTGCTAAGAGCGGGCGCATTGATGTTGTGTTTGACGTCTTACAGGAGACATCCATCAAAGATGCAGAACGAGCCAACAGAAGTGCAGGCACAGGGATCCATTTCAAGAACATTCAACCTGGGCACAACATCCAGCAGGGGAGAAAGTTACTCGGTAGTTCCTCCAACAAGGCAAGTCTCATCAAGTTCCTGGTAGAAAAATGGAAAAAACACAGCACAGGGAGAAGCTCGAGGGCAAGGAGCTGTATGTCACATGTGAGCAGCTCTGCTTCAAGATCACCAAAGAGCAGTGGGAAGAGGCTCCTGAGCTTAAGTCAAATCAGAAGAAGCAGACACACGCCTCCTTCTCCATGCCCTTCATGCAGCAGAATCTGGGTACAAGTCTGTCATCATCACTGCGAGGATACAGACGTCATGTCCTGTTCTGGGCATGTGCCACAAGATCCATCCCACCTGTTCCAGAAGTGCGGGACGAAGAACCGGGCAAAGATTCCTGGATATCACCACACTGAGCCGTACACTGGAGGCAGCGTGTGTGATTCATTGATTGGTATGCATGCCTTTACAGGCTGTGATACCGTCAGTGGGATTCGCTGGCCGGGGGAAGATGACGACACTCAAACAGGTGAAGATGGACAAGACATACCAGGATGCTTTCCACGAACTCGGGCGCTCATGGGAAGTGTCTCCTGAACTCTTTGAGAAGCTACAGGAAATCACCTGCCACATGTATCTGCCATCTACCCACACAACTGAGGTGAACAAGCTTCGGTATGAGCTGTTCTGTGCGAGACGTGGAGAGGTGGAGTCAAGTCAACTCCCTCCTTGTGAGGACTGCCTCTTCATGCATGCACTACGTGCAAACTACCAGGCTGCGATCTGGAGGAGAAGTCTGCAGAGCCAGCCATTTGTTGCGAACCCAACAGACTGCGGCTGGATGACAGATGAGGACGACAAGCTTGCTGTCAACTGGATGCGAGGCTCACCAGCACCAGATGCTGTTATGCAGCTACTGTCCTGCAAGTGTGTGCGGTCATGCGAACTCCCTAAGTGCACTTGCCTCAACAATAACCTGAAGTGTACGGACATGTGCAGGTTACAGACATGCCAGAACAAGGCTATTGAAGAAGAGCCGGTAGCACAACAAATCATTCCGAGTCTGAAAGTAGAGGATATTGAGGAGGATTAAATTTGGGCCATAATAGTAAGTACAAGCCCATGGCATGCTTAGTGTGTATTTACAGGACTTGTATTAAATGTGACAATTACTATATTCATTTTAGTGACATTTAGGCATTCCTGTCCCCAAATTTGACATTTTAAAATTTTTCTGAATTTTCGGTAGGTTGTGTCTATTCAAGAAGTGATAACGACCATTAAGCTACCAGTGTGCAAGGGCTATCATATCAAAACATAAACTAGAGACATGTAGCAAGCTAAAAACACCTAAGATATTTAGTCACCCCGGGTGGTACCGATATCCCAAAATTCGGGTCTTGGCTCATGGACTAACTGTATGAAAAGCTTTCTGAAAATCAAGATATATTACATCCGATGGAATTTAACGTCCCTGTTTGAATAAATGACATTGAAAAAATCGAGTAGGTTTGTTAAGCAGGATCTATTAGTACGAAAACCATGCTGGTAGTTTAATATTGAGTTATTTTTATCAAGAAAAGACACTATTTTACCCCGCAATATTTTCTCAAATAGTTTAACAATCACAGACGTTAGACTAATTGGGCGATAATTACTTGCGAGGCTCTTACACTCTTTCTTGAATATTGGTGTAACATTAGCTAATTTCCACTAACTAGGAACATTTTTGTCCATTAGCGATTTGTTGAAAATAGTTTTTAATGGGAGCGAAAGTTCTCTATGACATTCGCGAAGTAATCACGGTGAGATTTCGTCCACACCAACGGATTTAGTTGGGTCAACTTTCTGCAAATACTTTAATATTTCGTCTACTGTTACCTCTTCTATTTCCAATCTATCTCTTTCGAGTGCCGCAAACATGTTTACTGGTTCTGGTAATGGAGCTTCGTCTTTCTTAATAAACACTGCATTAAAGTAGTCAATGAGTACGGACGCCATACTCTTATTATCATTTACCAAGATGTTGTTCTTATCTTTCAGTGGCCCAATACATGTTTTGACATTTTTCTTACTCCGAACGTATAGAAAAAAACTTTTCGGGTTTGATTTGGATTCCTTTGCAATTTTTTCTTCATATTCGCTCTTTTTAGACTTAATTAGTCCTTTGCAACGATGCTTTACGTCATTGTAATCTCTATAATCGCAGTCCGCATTTGATCGTTTGTAAACTTTATATGCCCGGCGCTTTCTGCCGATGATTAGTTGTATCTCATTAGTCATCCAATAGGGTCTGTTTATGTTATTTAAGCGTTTTCTTACCATGGGAACATATTTTTCAACAACCGATTGGAGTTTATTTGTGAATAGATTACACATATTTTCGGCGTTATTGCCATTTAGTAGGTCAATCCAATCAGCTTCGCTTAGTCCTCTGCTGATCTTCGTGAAATCTGCTTTATTATAATTGGGAACTACTAACAGCTTTTCAGTGATGTCTACGTTGCAATTTATGCCGCATCTGATTAACCTTTTGATCACGGTTTGCCAGATGTTGACCTATATAGCAGTAATCAATCAGATCAATGTCTGTAGTGAAAACTAAATCTAGGATACTATTATCCCTTGTAGGCTCACGGACCACCTGATTTACAATACTTAATTTTGCCATATCAGCAATTGCATACCTTCAATATCAGCAGAATTATTATTCCAGTTTATACGCGGTAGGTTAAAATCTCCACGTATAATTGTGTCGTTATTATTGTTGACAACTGACTTTATCTCGTCATACAGGAGGCAATCTACTTCCACATTTGATTTGGGAGGACGATATATTGTCCCAATAGATAACAGTTTACCGATAAGCTTAATCTTTGGGTAGACTGATTCATAATGATCTTGATTTACTTTATCGATTTCGATTGCTTTTAAATCATCTTTAATGTAAGGAATGACACCTCCACCTGCTTTATGCGTACGACAATTTAGGAATGTCTTGTAGCCTGTAATGGCTATTTCAGATAATAAATGTTTATCTATTGCGTTGAACTAACTCTCAGTAATACTAATGATATCTGGTGTTTCGGAAACAACGTAAGCCAATAATTCATTGTGCTTTAGAATAATGCTTCTGGCATTGATGTAGAGTAATTTAAGTTCCTTAATAGTTTTGGTAGCATTGCAGGAGGGTTTACCGGCAGATGACTAGGGTCCACTGTACAGAGCGCTTGATTAAGTTACTTTTGTTAGTATATGCGGAAACAGATGAGGAGGAGGAAGAGGAGGAGGAGGAAGGGGTGGAGGAGAAGGAGGAGGAGGAGGAGGAGGAGAGAAGGAGGAGGAGGAGAGGATGGAGGCGGAGGAGGAGGAACACAAGCATAGGAGTGTGTGGAGACTGATGGAGAGCGAGAGGTATTTAGGGAGGAGAAGGTAAAAAGCCTGATTCAGGTGGGGTGAGGGAGGGGAAGTTTTGCAAGAGCATGGAATCGAGGAGGAAGAGGAGGGTGCGGAAGGGAGAAGGAGGAGGAGGAATGGAAGAGGGAGGAGACGAAGGGAGGTGGTGGTAGAGGGAGGTACCGGACAGGTGGCTACTCCGACATTGGAAATTGCAAATTCTTTAACACCATCATAACTACGCTTCAGCTCTACATATTGTCTCTATAAGAACTCTATCTGTCGCTCGATTCCATTGTTAGCGTAAACATCCTCCTCAGTTAGCGTACAAAGTCTGCAGGTAAGGGAATTAATAAACAGTGCTTTGCAAACCTCCCCTTACACTTATGACATGAATTAAGATATGCAGGCATTTTTATAAAGTTAGTAGGAAAGTTTAACAATAAATATGTATATACGTGTGTACAGACACGTATGGGTGTGTCCCCAAATGGTACAAGCTAGGACAGAACGGGAAGAGGGGCGCGGTTGAAGTAATTAACTTGGATTAGCGCGGTCAAGGGTCAGTCCTGGGGAATACTTTCTCGAGGATGTGTAGAAACCACACCTTGTAGCTATTGAAAAATGCCACGAATATACTGCAGATAGAACCTAAAACACGTTATTACGTTACTAAAGCAAGGACAGTAAATTACAACTAAGACATATAACGTGCAAATTATAAAGAGTTGTTTGGTTTTTTGATCAGCAACTTAAAGCCTGT
>JACEEZ010025435.1:287500-320000 GCA_016584305.1 Chionoecetes opilio | reverse complement strand
GCCAGGGTGTGTCGGGGATAGGTATTAGGTAACCGGGCGACAATATTTACTTTTCTTACCTATTAATATATTTACTAACGCACTACACACGGTGGAAATGGGTAGCAGACAACAGTAGGAGCAGTGGTAGTAATAGTAGGAACATACGTAGTACACCAATATTGTACGCCATAAACCTTTAAATATGACATCATGTTTCACAATAACTACTTTACCTACCTACTTACTTATCAACGTATTTACCAAAGCAGCTTACACGGTGGAAATGGGTAGCGGACAGCAGTAGTAGAGCAGAGCAGTGGTAGTAATAGTAGGAACATAGTATATATACACCAATATCGTACATTTCTATATTTCCAGGATGTGTCGTGGAAAGGTAACCAGTCCAAATAAACACGATCTTATATTCATGGGACGGTGGCAGGGAGGCGAATGTGAGCAGAGGTAGGGCGAGGGACGGACAGTGGACAAGGGCACGGCAGAACCTGATGGACGTATGGTATGAGAGGTAGGGAGAGGAAGGGATGAAATGCTATATAGAATAATGATAAAAATGAAGAAATGATAAAAATGAAGATGGAAAAGATGAATGTACGTGAAAGCGAAGTCGTGGAGTAAGGAGGGGAGATAAAAAGTTAGAGAGGGGGAGAGAGAGAGAGAGAGAGAGAGAGAGAGAGAGAGAGAGAGAGAGAGAGAGAGAGAGAGAGAGAGAGAGAGAGAGAGAGAGAGAGAGAGAGAGAGAGAGAGAGAGAGAGAGAGAGAGAGAGAGAGAGAGAGAGAGAGAGAGAGATAAGATACTTTGATCCTATCTAGCCATTTTGCAAGTACCAACTACAAGGTTATTGACTATACAAAGCGCCACCACGCCAGGACGAACTTGGTGGGCTCCAACAGCTGACCGAATGCAGGGACGCTACACGCAAGCCCGCAGTTCTACCAACCGAGCCAACCTGACGGGTAGAGAGAGAGAGAGAGAGAGAGAGAGAGAGAGAGAGAGAGAGAGAGAGAGAGAGAGAGAGAGAGAGAGAGAGAGGAATCAGGGTAGGAGTAATGTATTATTGATCGAAGGTGGAAGGGTGGCATGATGTGAGAAGGGAAGTATGTAGGCGACGTGAGTGGAGGAAAAGTGATATGGTGGAATAAGAAAATATGGCAGGTCTTGAGAGATGGGAGTGGAGTGGAGGTGGAAGAGGAGGAGGAGGAGGAGGAGGAGGAGGAGGAGGAGGAGGAGGAGGAGGAGGAGGAGGAGGAGGAGGAGGAGGAGGAGGAGGGAGGAGGAGAGGAGGAGGGTAAGAGAGAGAGAGAGATGAAAAATGGAAGAAAAATACTAGAAATCAGATACGTGGGGGACACAAAATGAACACGAATGCCAAGAAGGAAAGAAGAAGAAGAAAGAAAGAAAGAAGAAGGAAAGAAGAAGAGAGGAAAGCAAAGAAAGAAGAAGGAAAGAAGAAGAGAGGAAAAGCAAGAAAATAGTACGTAGACGATAATACGAAGAAGGGAGGAAATAGAAGAGAACCAAGCAGAAAAATACGTGAAAAACAGGACGGGGAACAAGAGATGAAAAATGGGAAACGAAAAACAGAATAAAAGTGAGACAAATATGAGAAAAGAAGAGCGAATAAAGGAGGAGGAGAGAAACATGATGATGATGATGAATGGAGGCAACGAGGTACAAAAGACTTTGGGTACGACTTATCTGCGTCAATTTTTCACGCGATAATCTCTTCGGTAAATTCACTTTCCCGTTTATTTATCCAGACTCAACAACTAACCGGCGCCACCACACCTGTTACCTGGCACTTGTTTGTCTGTCTGTCTGTCTGTCTGTGTGTCTACCTTAATCCCGCCCACTCAAAACCGCCACTCACACACGTAACCTACATACACATTCATCTTCTCATGCTTACTTGTCTGTCTGTTTCTGTCTGTGTGTCTGTTTCTGTTTCTGTCTGTCTGTCTGTTTATGTCTGTCTGTGTGTCTGTTTCTGTTTCTGTCTGTGTGTCTGTTTCTGTTTCTGTCTGTCTGTCTGTTTCTGTCTGTGTGTCTGTTTCTGTTTCTGTCTGTCTGTCTGTTTATGTCTGTCTGTGTGTCTGTTTCTGTTTCTGTCTGTGTGTCTGTTTCTGTTTCTGTCTGTCTGTCTGTTTATGTCTGTCTGTCTGTTTATGTCTGTCTGTGTGTCTGTTTCTGTTTCTGTCTGTGTGTCTGTTTCTGTTTCTGTCTGTCTGTCTGTTTATGTCTGTCTGTCTGTTTATGTTGTCTGTCTGTTGTGCTGTCTTTGTTTCTGTTTCTGTCTGTGTGTCTTTGTCTGTCTGTTGTCTGTCTGTCTGTTGTCTGTTATTGTCTGTCTGTCTGTTTATGTTGTCTGTCTGTCTGTCTGTCTGTCTGTTCTGTCTGTCTGTCTGTCTGTCTGTCTGTCTGTCTATCTATTTCTGTCTGTCTGTTTCTGTCTGTCTGTCTGTCTGTTTCTGTCTGTCTGTCTGTTTCTGTCTGTGTCTGTATGTCTGTTTATGTGTCTGTCTGTCTGTTTATTTGTCTGTCTGTTTCTGTCTGTCTGTCTGTTTATGTCTGTATGTCTGTCTGTCTGTCTGTCTGTCTGTCTGTCTGTCTGTCTGTCTGTGTGCTTGGAGGAATTCACTGAGAGTTGTTAGTCATATTTTTTCCAACGCTTGTTTATTATCAGTATTGGTATTGGTATTACTATTAAACATGTTATGCATACTTAGTTATTATTAATCAATTTCTTATTAATCTATTCGTATATCTAGCTTTGTGTATTCATCTCTCTCTCTCTCTCTCTCTCTCTCTCTCTCTCTCTCTCTCTCTCTCTCTCTCTCGTATCATTCATCACTATCTATTCATTCATCTATTTTTGAGCACCAATCTATCTATCTATCTAATTATCCTTCTGGCTGCCTACATATATTCTTCGCACAATCACCATTACTCATAGGACGAGTCACTTTTTTAATCTTTTCTGATCATCAAGAGAATCATTAAAACCTCATTTGTTATCGGCCAAGTCTCTCTTATTACCAAGGCCCATATCCCTTATTCATCTATCTGGCTAGTCTATCACCTACTATTATCTTTTATCAACCAGTCCTCTCTCTCTCTCTCTCTCTCTCTCTCTCTCTCTCTCTCTCTCTCTCTCTCTCTCTCTCTCTCTCTCTCTCTCTCTCTCTCTCTCTCTCTCTCTCTCTCTCTCTCTCTCTCATTAAGTCACAGGACGACGCGCTTATTACCGATGAAGGGGTGCCGCCAAAAGCCGTGTTTATTATCGACAAGGCCTTCATCGCGCCTCCACTCCGGCCGCCATCCATCTCCCGCAGCGAACCGGCGGTAATGTGCCTCCATCCTCCATCCTCATCGCCTTTAACATGATACAAACAACCCCTTGTCTTCACCCCTTCCTTCCTTCGTGTTGTTGGATGTCTCCTCTTACCTCATTTGCTTCTATTTCCTCCTCTTCCTTATCTTTATCACACTCCTCTTCTTCCTCTTTAACCCAGTTTCCTCCTCGTTCTCATCTTCTTATTTTCCTCTTAAATAACAGTTCATTGTCTCCTCACTTATTATTCCTCCTCCTCCTCCTCCCTCCCTCCTCCTCCTCCTCCTCCTCCTCCTCCGCCACCTCCTCCTTCACTTCCTCCTCCTCCTCCTCCTCCTCCTTCACTTCTAATCTCCTGCCTCATGTATTTTTCTTCCAGCCACCCACATCTTCGCCTCATCCTTCCTTCCCCCCAGAGGCTCGTCCGCCCATCAACACGCCCTACGTTTCTTAGGTTGTTTGTAACTTTTCCCCGCAGCCACTCGCTCGCTCCCGCCACAAACCACGCGTTTATAATTCATTCCTCCTGAGTGAGTTATCTTTCCCTTAACTTCTTGGTAATTTTCTAGAATGTGGCAGTGGTGGTTCAGGAAGTGTGTATCATTCAAATGAGTTAGTTTTTTCCTTCCCTCTTCCTCTCCTTCCTCCTTGCAGAGCGATTATGACGGACCCAGAATTTCTCCACATGCACCGTTTTCCTCTTACCTTCTCACCAACTCCTTGTATTTTTCCCCCCTTGTTTTGCTCTCAGAATCTCGTCTCACCGTGACTCGCGCTCTTCATATCTGCCTCACACACTTCAGAAGGATCCTCGTCTATGTCACGGCACATCACACTTACAATTCATATCTCGTGCGATTTTTCCCCTTGTATATCATGCCTTCTTTTTCCTCTTCTCCTCCTTGGCTGTCTTTTTGCACCTGTTTGTATTGGGTCCTTGCTGTGCCTGGCTCTTCATTGCCTCGCCTCTCACGTCTTCCATCACGCCCCGGTGCCCTCCTTCGACACGCCCCTTGCCGCAGGAGGGAGCGACGTCCTTGCATTTCTTCATGAGTGTTCCTGCCTGCTATCACACACAGGAAGGTGAGACGGTTGGGTAAGGACAAAGGGATCATAATTTTGGCTTGCTTCACTTACCTTCTTTCTGCAGTGTCTTTTTTGGCTCTGCTTTATTTTCCTCCCTTCCTTATGCAGGGTTTTCTTCATATTTGCTTCCCTTCCTTCTACAGTGTCTTCTTCGGCTTTGCTTCATTTGTCTCCCTTCCTTCTACAGGGCGTTCTTCGGCTTTGCTTCACTTGCCTCCTTTCCTTATGCGAGTTTTCTTCATATTTGCTTCCCTTCCTTCTACAGGGACTTCTTTGTCTTTGCTTCACTTCCTTCCTTCCTTCTACAGGGACTTCTACTTCTTCCTTCCCTTATCTCCCTTCCTTCTCCAGAGCCTTCTTCGCCTCCTCCTCTGTTGCTATGTTCCCAGTATTAAAGTTAGGACGTATTCTCGGAGTGATATATGCCCGTACCTCCTCAGCGTGAAGCACCTTAAAGCCTCATAACAGTGACGCGGGTGAAGCAAACGCCAAGACCTCACGCCCACATGCTGCACTGTCTCCAGGTGTTCCTTTCCGCGTTACTTATTCTCGTGTCTGCGGCGGTGTATTCACACATTCCTTCACGGTTATTGCATTGTCAAGACTACAACAGCTACCAGATGTTGTCCGGATTCCTTAGTTATTGACCCAGCCTGGAGAGTGTAAGGGGAAGCAAGGGGTCGGCTGAGCAGGTTAGGGTTCAGTGGCCCCTTCCACCTGTACAAATACGGCTTGTCTGGGCCTACAATGGATCAGCGGCCGCCACTGCTACAAGTAAAATACCCAAACCAATTAATTATATTTTTTTTGCATTTTCAACTAAACTTTCATGCAATCATTGAATTCTTGTCATTAATTTGTTGAAATGGATAAATCTCTGTCTGCCTGTCTGTCTGTCTCTGTCTGCCTGTCTGTCTGTCTGTCTGTTTGTCTCTGTCTGTCTGTCTGTTTGCTGTCTGTCTGCCTGTCTGTCTGTCTGTTGGTCTGTCTGCCGGTCTGTCTGTCTGTCTCTGCCTGTCTGTCTGTCTGTCTGTCTGTCTACCTATTTGTCTGCATATCTCTCTCTCTCTCTCTCTCTCTCTCTCTCTCTCTCTCTCTCTCTCTCTCTCTCTCTCTCTCTCTCTCTCTCTCTCTCTCTCTCTCTCTCACACACACACACACACACACACACACCACACACACACACACACACACACACACACACACACACACACACACACACACTCTCAAGGGATAAAGGTCTTGTCGCGCGGGAGGGAGGCTGGGAATTGCAAACGTTTAGGGAAGGCGAGGCTGCGGTGTGGCGGGTGGCAACGACCAGGCAACACCCGCCACCCCATGCAAATCAGCGGGGGCGGCGGGGCACACGGCTCCTCCCATGGGCTCGCACTGCTCCCCGCCCTATACTGGAGGCTCTTTACCCTTCACTTGGGAGGCTGGAGCTACTCTGTGCCAGCGTTGTGTGTTGTCCTTGTATTCGTGGCACGTGCGTCTGTACTGCTTGATGTGCCTTCCTTGTTTTGCTCTTATTTTTCCTTCCTTTTTTTCCCCTCTTTTTTTTTACTCTTCCTTCTCTCTCTTCTGCTTGATGTGGTTGTCCTTGTTTTGCTTCCACCTCTTACTCTTTCCTGGTGTTCTATATTTTTTGTTTTCTTTATCCTTACTATTCCTTTCTATTTGTTTACTCTTTTGTTTACTGTTCCTTCTCTCGCTTCTGTTTGATGTGGTTTTGTTTGTTTTGCTCTAGCCTCTTACTCTTTCCTGGTGTTGTCAATTTTGTTTCTACTCTTGCCTTACTATTTCTTCTCTCTTCTACAACTACTACAACAACTACTACTATTACTACTACTACTACTACTACCACCACCACTACCACAACCACCACCACCCCTACAACAACCACCACCACCACCCCCACTACAACAACCACCACCACCACTACTACAACCACCCCCACCCCCACTACAACAACCACCCCCACCACCACCACTACAACCACCACCCCCACTACAACCACCACCACCCCCACTACAACCACCACCACAACCACTACTACAACCACCACCACCCCCACTACAACAACCACCCCCACCACCACCACTACAACCACCACCCCCACTATAACCACCACCACCCCCACTACAACCACCACCACAACCACTACTACAACCACCCCACCCCCACTACAACACCAACCACCACACAACCACCACTACAACCACCACACCCACAAACCACCACCCCCACTATACAACCACCACCACCCACTACACACCCCCACCCAAAAACCACCCACTCACCACCCACTACAACCACCACCACAACCACTACTACAACCACCACCACAACCACCACTACAACCACCACCACAACCACTACTACATGGTTGGTAGATATAGTTGTCATTTTTGCCCTGAGTTTTGTCCTGTCCAAGATTTGTGTTCTTGATATTTGTTCTTTCTGTTCTTACTATTTCGTCTCTCTCTTCTATATGGTTGGTAGTAATAGTATCATTTTAGCCCTGTTCATTTTCCTCAACATTTCCACTCGCATGTTTTATGTTACTGATGTACGGTATCTCATAATTTAGGTGCGAATAAGTAATAAAGCAAATAAAAAGAAAGATAATTGTAGTGATGAAAGAAAGGACGAAGAAAAGATATTTGAAGAAGTAATGAAACAAAGGAAGATACAAAAAGTGGGGAATAATGAAATAATGAAATGTGAATAAGAAAAGAAAGCAAGAAAGAAAGAAGTGAAGAAAGAGGAACAATTTAACCGAAGGGAATATTGGAAAGATGACATAAATATCGAAAAAAGACGCAAGCATGAGGAGAAAAAAAAATGAAAAATGAAAGAAGGAAAATAAGAATAACCAGACCTGAAAAAAAAACATCAAATAAAAAAAAAATAGGCAAGGAGAGCAAAAAAAAAAAAAAAAGCCACACATCCAAAGAACAAAAATAATGAAGAAGTAATGTTGAGTAAAAAAAAAAAAGGAAGATAAAAAGGAAGAAGGAAGATGACGAAGGAATAAAAAATCCAGATGAAATTAAACTCGCTGAATCAACCGTCCGTGCTTTCTTGAACGTTCACACACACACACACACACACACACACACACACACACACACACACACACACACACACACACACACACACACACACACACACACACACACACATTATCCAATTACCCAAAGATCGGTAATAATGAGCTCCAAAAAGTTCGTACCGTGAGGGTGAAACTGGCGATCACGAATCCGACTATCGTGGACAAGACCATGGGTGAATGACACACACACAGTGACACACACACACAGTGACACACACACACACACACACACACACACACACACACGGATGATAAGTGTTGTCAAATATTTAGCAGTGAACTGAATATATCGCGAGTCTTTCTCACAATTCTGTCCTGCCTCAGTGTCTGACCATCTGGGGACCCTCTGACTCTTGGGTCCCAGCGGTCCTTTCCCCTCACTCCCCTCACTCCCTGGCTCCCCTCATCAATCTTTCTCCCTCACCCCCCTCACGCCCTCACGCCTTCCACCCACCCTTCCAATATATACCCTCACAAATATCCTCATACAACATCTTTGTCTTGCCCTCTTATTCATCCCAACCTTTTCTTTTTCTTCTTTATGATACTGTTTTCTCCCGCCTTCTCCTCCTCCATCGCCTTCTGCACTCTCTTATTAATACATGGATCAAATATCTACCTGCAGTCTCTCTCTCTCTCTCTCTCTCTCCCTCTCCTTCTCTCTCTCTCTCTCTCTCTCTCTCTCTCTCTCTCTCTCTCTCTCTCTCCTATCATTACAATCAGCACCGTTCATCTGTCAACTAAACAAATTATCTCACTCGTCATCTTCATCTCCCTTAATCAACCTCGCCTTTTTCCTAATTATTCTTAAATACTTTCACAACCACCACCACCACCACCACCACCACCACCACCACGACCACCACTACCACCACCATCACCACTACCACCACCAACCACCACCACCCCGCCACTGAAGTTTCCTTTGTTCGACTCAGCTTTTATCATCAAACATAATATGCACACAATAGATGCCACTCAGCTTTCTTAGTGTCTCGAAAACGTTAAGAATTGTAGCAAAGGAGAAAAAATTGTCAGTACACGCGCGATATTTGTATTTATGCTTTATTTATGTTCAGTTGATTTGTGAAGAAAGAAGACAGTAAAGAATAATCAATTAGGTTTCTTAGCTAATTATTTAAAAGTTAATAAAATAAACAAGAGAAACTCGACATTCAGGTTTTTTTTTTCAATTTTTTTTTTCTACCTTGAAGCCTATAGCGTCAGGTGAAGGGGAGCTTATAATTTGAGGCTCCTTTTCTCCATGATGAATTCTTTGCACTGGTCGTCGGTGGGCGGCGCGGGCGGCTTCAAGCCTGACGCCCGCAGGAGGGTCTTGTACCGCACCGTCATGTCACGGAGCATCTTGATGTAATCCTTATCCCGACAGTTTCGCTGCATGAACATTGTCAGGAAGAATCGTTGGTTGCTTTTAGTGGGCACGACATTGACATTGGCCTCGGTGTAAATACATCTCGCAAGGTGATTGTTAGCGCTCACGTAAGAATTTTTCGCTTTCCCGTCAACGAGTCCGGTGAATGGATACTTGGGGACTTTGGTGATGGCTTTGTCATCATAATTATAACCCAGGAAGTCCCAGAGCGCATCTTTCGTGGAGGAGACCTGGAACCGTTGAAGAGTGTTAAAGTCGAGTTGTATATTCAGCAATGTATTAGTGGCCTTCAGACACGGCTCAGCCTCCCCGACTTGGTACACCGCCAGGTAGTCCTTCGTCCTTTCAATGACGTACCAAACAAACTTTGCTTGCGGATGATGAGTATGAGTGTTTTCGAAGCTATGCGAGGCTGACGCATACTCCACTTTCCATCCTTCCTGAGACAGTGCTAAGGTGAAGGGACGGGCTTCCGGGCCGTCCTGGAGGGGATAGAGGCTCAGCGTGATGTCTCCTGAGGTTTTTACCCCAAACACATTGATGGTGCTGCCCTCCATTCCCCTCAGCGCCGGATTGGGGAACTGGTAGATAGAGGACTCACGACCTTGGCCGGTGAGTAAGGTCTCCTCTGTGGCCATGAACAGGAGGCCCTCGGGGAGACTGTCCACCGAGGGGAGCTTGGCCGCCGCCGGAGCCCCCACCAGCAGGGCGCTCGCCAACACCAACAAGCCTAATGTTGCCATCACAAATAAAGTAAGTAATTATTGTTATACTAAACGCACTTTTGATCAGAGAAAAGGTTAAGTGAATAAAATAGAAAGGGTAACTTCACTAAAAGAGAGAAGCATAAGTACCATGGGCTGTTTAGCACATCCCGGGCAGCTTCCACCACGCGAGGCTGGGGTTATCACAAGGTGGAGGACAAATATATTAGCATCTTGTGCATATCAAAAAGAACTAGGGAAACTTCTAAGGTCAAAGCTTTCATCGAGGCTTTATTATGCTCCAATGGCGCTGATGGGGACGCCAGCCTAATAGAAACCGTTTAAGCAGTGAGACTTCCTCCCATTCTCCGAGCAGCTGGCGCGAAGACCATTACAAATTCTTAATTTCTTGCCTTCACTGCACGCACCCGTGGCTGGCGTCTGTAGTTACAGCTGTCAAGAGTTCGGGACTATATTCTACACACGAGACGGAGGGGCCGCCTCAGGCTGTGTGGGGCTGCGTCATCTTTTGAGACTTTGTGCCGAGATGACGCTGCCTTGACCTGTGTCCAACTATAGTCTTTCCATTTTATCAAGTCACTTGTAGAAATTATCCACCAACCACCCTCTTAATTAGTAAAGTGGTAGTTTTGATCCCCCCCTCCTCCTTGTGAGGGAGGTATTGTTCGCTCACCATAGGGGGAGAGTAGGAATGTATATATATTTATATATATATATATAATTATAATGGTAAGGGGCAGAAACTAAAACGACTAAAGTGACTTGATACATTGGACAGACTATAGTTTACTTTAGTCGACAACATCACTGATTGACATGACCTACAGACTCTGCTAAGTTCGCCGTCGTTATGACAGGTGACAAGGTGACCCGCAATTTCCACATCAGGCCACTGCAGACGGAGGACATTACAAGCAGAACTATACGTGATACTTTTTTCAGGCGTGATAGAAGTCTTGGTACGATTCTCCCAATATTCTCAGCAATACAAAATTAAATCAAAATTAAGCAATGACCCCGACAAAGGTGCGGACGCCGCCGCCTTCAGGATTTAATGGTTTTTTTTCATCGTATCGATATTTAAACGACAATATTTGACATGGAGGAGGAGGACGAAGGGAGGAGGAGGAGAAGGAGGAGGAGGAGGAGGAGGAGGAGGAGGAGGAGGAGGAAGAGGAGGAGGAGGAGGAGGAGGGAGGTTGTGTGGATGAATCTGCACTTAATTCCCCTCTGCGATGACCTGATGGGATTTTTTCATCACGTCTATTGTTCCCAGATTCTGATGAGGCGAGTCAACCTCCATCATTATCCTCCTCCTCCTCCTCCTCCTCCTCCTCCTCCTCCTCCTCCTCCTCCTCCTCGAATGTTCTGAATACACATATTTCATTATCATATTTTTTTACATTTTTATGTTTACTTTTTCAAATCTAATTATACACTTTACTACTTTCTTCTTTTCTTCCTTCTCTCTTCTTTCATTTTTACATGCTTTCTCTCTCTCTCTCTCTCTCTCTCTCTCTCTCTCTCTCTCTCTCTCTCTCTCTCTCTCTCTCTCTCTCTCTCTCTCTCTCTCTCTCTCTCTCTCTCTCTCTCTCTCTCTCTCTCTTTTATCATGTCTTCCTCCGCATTATACCATTATACCACTTTCCTTCCTCCTCCTCCTCCTCCTCCTCCTCCTCCTCCTCCTCCTCCTCCTCCTTCTCCACATCATCTTCTCAAAACCACTTATCACTCAATTCGTCCAAACTTACTTCTCCTCCTGCTACTTCACCTTCTCTGCGTCTTGACTACCACGTAAGACCTTTCACTTCATGTTGCTGCAGCTCATAAGTTTACCAAGTAGCTTCCGTGACATCAATTCGACCTTAAGTTTTCAAAGTATGACCATCGTCTTTTTTAATTCAGTTGCTCATTATTTCTTTTAGCACAATTTGCATTTTTTTTAAAATTCACATTTCCTTTTCTTTTTCATTTAACATTTCCTTTTTTTTTTTTTTTTTTTTTTTTTTTTTTTTTTTTTTCCCTTTACCTTATATTTACCTTCTTTTTCTTGACCTGCCCTTCTTTTCTTATTTATTTTTCTTGACCTGACCTTTTTTTCTTATTTATTTTTCTTGACCTGACCTTCTTTTCTTATTTATTTTTCTTGACCTGACCTTCTTTTCTGATTTATTTTTCTTGACCTGACCTTCTTTTCTTATTTATTTTTCTTGACCTGACCTTCTTTTCTTATTTATTTTTCTTGACCTGACCTTCTTTTCTTATTTATTTTTCTTGACCTGACCTTCTTTTCTTATTTATTTTTCTTGACCTGACCTTCTTTTCTTATTTATTTTTCTTGACCTGGCCTTCTTTTCTTATTTATTTTTCTTGACCTCACCTTCTTTTCTTTATTTATTTTTCTTGACCTGCCCTTCTTTTCTTATTTTTTTTTCTTGACCTGACCTTCTGTTCTTATTTATTTTTCTTGACCTGACCTTCTTTTCTTATTTATTTTTCTTGACCTCACCTTCTTTTCTTATTTATTTTTCTTGACCTGCCCTTCTTTTCTTATTTATTTTTCTTGACCTGACCTTCTTTTCTTATTTATTTTTCTTGACCTGACCTTCTTTTCTTATTTATTTTTCTTGACCTGACCTTCTTTTCTTATTTATTTTTCTTGACCTGACCTTCTTTTCTTATTCATTTTTCTTGACCTGACCTTCTTTTCTTATTTATTTTTCTTGACCTGACCTTCTTTTCTTATTTATTTTTCTTGACCTGACCTTCTTTTCTTATTTATTTTTCTTGCTCTGACCTTCTTTTCTTATTTACTTTTCTAGACCTGACCTTCTTTTCTTATTTACTTTTCTTTTTTGACTCTGTATTGACTTGCTCCTAATTACTTAACGCAATTATCTCTCTACCACAAGTATTGTTTAATAATAATTGAAAGGATGATATTTTCTTACTGTTGGTCGTACATGGGTCGTTTTCCCGGTCACGGACGACTGTTTTCAGGTAAGTCGTCCAAATATTGCCGTTAATAGGCCGTCTCTTTGTCCCTGTAAAACTTATCGTAAATATTTCCGTTAATGGTCGTACTTTTGCGTTAGTGGTCGTTACGTTCTATTTTCCTCGGCTGGTGTAATTACTGCGGTACATCGTTGTTCCCCTCTTCTTATCCTCCTCCTCCTCTTTCCCCTCGTTTACTTTACGTCGTGTTTGTGAAGCTTTTGTGCTGTTGGATGCTTCGCTTTACGGCTTGAGTGTTGCTGTAATTGCTACATCTGCGTTACCTCTCCCTCTCCCTCTCCCTCTCCCTCTCTCTCTCTCTCTCTCTCTCTCTCTCTCTCTCTCTTTCTCTCTCTCGCGCTCTCCCTCTCTTTCTGCGTTCTTCTCTCCTCTCTCTCTCTCTCTCTCTCTCTCTCTCTCTCTCTCTCTCTCTCTCTCTCTCTCTCTCTCTCTCTCTCTCTCTCTCTCTCTCTCTCTCTCTCTCTCTCTCTCTTTACTTTATTGTTGAATTCTTATAGGTTTTACAGTCAGGAGCTTCAGCTGGACTACTGAGAACTATCTTTGACGTTTAGGAATGTGTAGGTTATTCCTAGCTTAACATACATGCATGGATTACTATTCTAACTTTATATTTCTCTATTTCACACTCTCTCTCTCTCTCTCTCTCTCTCTCTCTCTCTCTCTCTCTCTCTCTCTCTCTCTCTCTCTCTCTCTCTCTCTCTCTCTCTCTCTCTCTCTCTCTCATTTTCTCTAAATTATATTTTTCATTACTCAGATCTCCTCTTCGTCTTTTCCTTTTTCCCATTTCCCGCTAGCTTTCCTGTCACCTTTACTTCCATTATCCTCTCCTCTCTCTCTCTCTCTCTCTCTCTCTCTCTCTCTCTCTCTCTCTCTCTCTCTCTCTCTCTCTCTCTCTCTCTCTCTCTCTCTCTCTCTCTCTCTCTCTCCGCCGCATTGTCTCCCGAGGGCTCTGAGGGTCCGGACATCAGCTGACATCACCAAGGTCTTTGAGGCAGCGAGGGACTCTGAGGGAAGGGGATGACAGGTGCTCTCGAAAAATGAAAAATATAGTAGTGTGAAGCAGAGGGGAGGGAAGGGGGGGTGGGGGAAGGGAGTGAGAGGGAGTGGGGGAATATATAAGGGGGAAGGGGGAGAGAGAAAGGGGGGAGAGAGAGGGAGGGAGAGAAAGTGGGGAGATAGAGGGAGGGAGAGAAAGGGGAGTGAGAGAGGGAGAGAGGAAGGGGGAGGAGAGAGAGGAAGGGGGAGGAGAGAGAGGAAGGGAGGAAGGGGGAATAGAGAAAGGGGAAGGGGGAAGAGAGGAGGAGAAGGGGATAAAGAGAGTAAGGGAGGAAGGAGAAATACTTGAGGCTTGAAAAAGTAATGAAAGAGACGCTTTTTCCACTATTTTCAGGCTTTAGTATTCCAGCCACTTCGGATTCTCAATCTTTTTTACTCAAAGCGACACACAATTAATCAATCTGGGCTTCCAAGGATAGCCAATATTTTCTTTTTGTTTATTCGTACTCAAGGCTCTCGACGCGCCTTCACTTCTGCTTCCACACACACTTATCCACTACAGACGCACCTCCACTTCTGCCTCCACACACACTTATCCACTACAGACGCGCCTCCACCTCTTTTTCCACACACACTTAGGCACTACAGACGCGCCTCCACCTCTGCCTCCACACACACCTATCCACTGCAGACGTGCCTCCACCTACCTCTTCTTCCACACACACTTATCCACTACAGACGCGCCTCCATCTCTGCCTCTACACACTATGTTAACTATACCTCACTACACTACACTATATAACTATACTACTGCACTAACTAGTAATTGGTTTGATAACTGGTCTGTATTCTGGGACTGAGAGTGCTGTGAAGCGTGGGGCAGGTGTATCCAGCTTCTTTCCTGTGAATACAGGAGTGAGGCAAGGGTGCGTCCTTGCCCCATCACTTTTCAACGCTTGTATGGACTGGGTATTGGACAAGGTTGTAGATCAAAGTGATTGTGGAGCATCCATCGGCAACACCAAGATCACTGATCTTGTTTTTGCCGATGATGCAGTAATCTTTGCTGAGTCGCTGGAGGTCCTGGTGATGGCTCTCGAGGCGCTGCACGAGGAGGCAAAGCCTTTGGGACTTGAGGTCTCCTGGCTCAAGACCAAGGTCCAGGTATTTGGAGACTTACTAGATGAAGCAGTACAGTTTGTTCATGCGTGTGGTGAGGACATTGAGATCTTGGAAAGTTTTACATACCTTGGTAGCGCAGTCCATAATGACGGCGGGTCACGTCAAGAAGTCTTACGGCGGATTGGCATAGCCCACGGTGTTATGGACTCGCTCAGCGGGAATATTTGGCGTTGTCGGTACCTTTGCAGGAGGACAAAGATCCGGATCTTCAAGTCGCTTGTGATCCCTGTCTTACTCTATGGTTGTGAGACATGGACACTAAATAGTGACTTGAAGAGACGAATCAATGCCTTTGGTAATAAGTGTCTTCGCAGAATCATGGGGTATCGCTGGGATGATTACGTGTCAAATCAGCGATTGCACCGTGAGACTGAATCGAGGCCTATTACCTGCATAGTCCGTCAGCGCCAACTTCGGCTATATGGGCATGTGGCACGCTACCCTGAAACCGATCCTTCCCATCGGGTTGTATCTGTAAGAGACAATCCGGCGTGGAGGAGGCCAAGGGGGCGCCCACAAGGCTCGTGGCTGGGGCAAGTTGATGTTTCTTGTCGAGAGCTGCTTGGTATGGGAAAGGAGCCTGCATGGGAACTCGCGCGTGGTGACCCCCGGGAGTGGCGTCGTAGGGTGGGCGAGGCGACGCACCCCCCGGCGTATGCCTCCAATGATTGATTGACTACACTAACTAACACTAACTACCTTGCCCTACTAACTACACTATATAATTCAATCTAGTAATACCTTCACGCCACTAACACCTCAGTGACACTCGACACTCCTACCACTATGTCCACTCTGTTCTTAACCCCTTCACACCCAGATCTTTCCTTTGCTATATAAAATCGTATGTTGCCGAACCATAAAATTACGAAGTCACTTAATATACCACATTACTTAGTCGACAAGAATACTAAACAGGTCATATCTATAAAGTATTTCTTATAGTCACTAAAAATCGTCTTATGGTACCCAAATTACTATGAAAATTACGTTCTGGGTCTCAAGGGGTTAATGTCTCAACACATACCATTATCACATATACACTCGTCAATACACACCACACCTAACAAACAACAACCTTATCCTTGGCTACTAGGGTATGTTTTTACACTTACATCCACCTCATATAATACAATAATACAGTTTATCCAAAAAATAAAATCCACCTCATAATAATAGTACAGTTTCTTCACCCTGCTTTTTCATTACAATTAACATTACCATTAGTGTTATTATTATTATTATCGTAATCATCATTGTTGTTGTTATGGCTAGTAAGCAGAGTAGAGCACGAAGTGACGGATTCAACCTGGAAAAGCGTAATTTAAATAGGAAATACGGAGAAACTGGTTCACAAATAGGGTGGTGAATGATTGGAATGGACTCAGTCGTCAGGTGGTCAATGCGGAGTCAATATATTGGGGTTCTTAAAAGGAGTCTGGATAAATTCATGGATGGGGAAGAGAGGTGGATGTAGGTAGTGTTAAGTAACAAGAACTACCTCGTGTAAGTCTCGCGGCCTCTTGTTGCTTCCTTATTTTCTGATGTTCTTATGTTCTTCTGTTATCGCCATTGTTATTTATCATCTCACTGACATAAAGGGATTCACACCACAAGTCTGCGTCTCCCCTGCGTCTCTTTAAAGGCAGTTAAAATGCAGCGGAAGCCACCCTCCCTGAAGGTTTAAATCCCCATGAAACAAATAAAAAGTTCAGTCCCGTTTCTAGTTTTTTATATTGTCCTTGTTTGTGTATTGGGTTGTTTTGCTGCTGTTACTTTTCTCTTGTTTTTTTGGATGCTACTTCGAGTTTGCTGGTGAACATTAGTGAGTAGGGAATTTTATCTATCCCTATTCTTCCTTCTCCTTAACCCCTTGGGACCCAGAACGGAAATTCAATTGTAATTTAGCTACCATTAGACGAGACCTAGTGGATATATGCAATATTTTATGGATATGAGCTGTTTAGTATCCTTGTCGACTAACTTTTGTGGTATATTCAGTTACTTTTCGTAATCTTATGGCTCCACTCCTTGTCGACTAACTTTTGTGGTATATTCAGTTACTTTTCGTAATCTTATGGCTCCACAACAGACATTTTTGAGACTATGAAAGGAAAGATCTGGGCGTGAAGGGGTTACTTTTGTCTTAGTTTCTGCCTCTCACTTGCTACCTAATTACATATCTCCTTCCCGTTCTCCTCCTCCGAATTTGTTCCCTGCATTACCATCACGCCCAAAACCAGCTGGCGGGTTATCACTGTGCCTTAATTGTAGACAGTCCTCAGAAGGTACCACTCACCATTAGGAAGGCGGTAGCAGAGTGGTTAGCGTCTCCGAGTGGCGTTCTCGGTGACCTGAGTTCGATCCCCGAGTGAGACCCATTAATCCACTTAAAAATTGTCTGCACCGTCGAGTGGCCTAAGAACACCCACATGCTGCCCATTAACTCTACCTTCGATTTCGAGTGTATTGGAGGAAACAGGGGGGTGGCATGAGCCTCTAATCACAGGCGTCACTATAAAAAAAATCCTGTCTGGCCACCATGGGCGAGCAACCATCACAGCCCTAAAGTGAACCTCCAGGGCCTACCATCCCACCCCTGGAAGCCTGGAGGTCACTGCCTACGGGCGCTATAGGCACAAATGTATACCAAAAAAAAATCTCACTCCCCTTGGCTTAGATCAGTGGTTCTCAACTGGTGGTCCATGATAACTTTTTTAGTGGTCCACAGAACGTTCATGATATTTGGAAATGAACTGCAATATATATGATACCAAAATGTTAGCTGTCTAATATTATTTTATTCATTTCTGAAATTTCCGTTTACTTTATATTTATACGTAGGAGATATATTTATAACCCACCCTTGACCTACCTTTCAAATCTACCCTTTTTCGTCATATCTTTAAAGTCAAAAAGGAGATGGTTCATGATTTTTCTAATATTATTTTATTCATTTCTGAAAATTCCGTTGACTTTATATTTATAGGAGATATATTTATAACCCACCCTTGACCTACCTTTCAAATCTACCCTTTTTCGTCATATCTTTAAAGTCAAAAAGGAGATGGTCCACGATTTTTCTTTCAATTATCCATGATTTTTTTTAAATTAGTGGTCCATGGCTTGAAACGAGTTGAGAACCACTGGCTTAGAGGCTGCCAAGAGGGGTAAGTGAGGCTCATCCCTGCAGAACCCTCCCTGACGTCTCCTTTCCCGCCCTTCCGTGTCCTCGCCGCCTGGTCCCACGCAACACGTCTTCATTACCCCAAACACACCACGCTGCCATCACCCGCCTCTGCATCTTTCACTACACACATTGAGGCCGATTACTCCTCCTCCACTATTTCCACCACCTGCACTCTCTCCACTTCCAATATCTACATCGCCGTCATCACCACCTCCTTCATCTCCACCAGAGCTATCGTCAACACCATCTCCGCCTCCACCATTTCCTTGTTTCAGGCGCCGATCCTGCCACTCAATACACACACACACACACACACACACACACACACACACACACACACACACACACACACACACACACACACACACACACACACACAGTTGTGCATCTCAACTCGTAAGTAACACATATTGTTTCAGTTTCAAGCACGCAACTATCTCCCTTGTGTATTTCCGTGGAGGATATTGTAAATGTTATGAGACTTACACAGGCATTTATATAATACTGTAATAAGTAAGCAAGCGCAACAAACACCCATTTTGTTTCTATTCAGAAAACGTTATTGTGACTACACATAAAAATAAATATAATATTCTCTTGCCTATATAATGTACTGATAATAACGACCACCATATGACACGAGCCACATCCCCTTCATAGTGCAGGAACCCAACGTGTAATACATTTTCCAATAACAGCCTCATCCACACACACAAACAAAAGTGCATCGTATTGTTGATCGTTTTCCATGTAATACAAAACACTATGATAGATTGCCGAGGTATTCATCACATGACGTTATAGTTTGACGTCAATGTTTTATGTCTGTGATAAGCCTTTGTAGCATCATCACTGCCGTGGGCTACATCAGTGAGGGCACCGCCACACTACAGGGCAGACTAACCATAAGAACTTTATTTATTTATTTATTTAATTATTATTATTATTATTATTATTATTATTATTATTATTATTATTATTATTATTATTATTATTATTATTATTATTATTATTATTATTATTATTATTTTTTTTTTTTTTTTTTTTTTTTTTTACATCACAAGGAACTGGCCAAGGGCACAACAAAAATGAATAACACAAAGCCCGCTTAGTTGTCAGTCCCTATAAAGAAGACAGTAAGAGAATAAAATAAAAACAGAGGGGTAGGCCAATTTAGTTCGGGAGATATAAACATAAGAACATAAGAACATAAGAACATAGAAAATAAGGAAGCTACAAGAGGCTGTTAGACCTACACGAGGTAGTTCCTATTATTTAACACTATCTACATCCACTTTTCATACCCATCCATTAAATTGTCTAGCCTCCTTTTAAAACTCCCCATTGACTCCGCACTAACTATCTGATGACCGAGTCCATATTCCAATCATCTACCACCCTATTTGTGAACCAGTTTTTCCCAATTTCTTTTGTAAATCTACGCTTTTAAACAAATGGACTGTACGGTCAATCAGGACATACCTTGAGCCACAGGGGCGCGGCACGAGCGAGGGTCCTCACCGCGGCTGGGACGCCCACGCACACCAGCCTGCACAAAGAAAAAATAATATTGATAAATTAATCCAACATTCACCCTTCGCATTCAGGCAGATAGGAATGGTACCAATTCACTTTCAGTTCAATAACATTCGAAACACACTACAGTATGATGCATGATACAATATATAAGACAATATACACTTCCAAATGTTACCCTAACCCCTGCATCACCCTTCATACCCTGCATCATCTGAGACACGTTGAAAGTGAAGACATAAAGTGAGAAAACAAATGCGACCGTCCCTGTCCCGGTACGCGGCGTCACCTAAACACCACACCAGGAACAACATATAGCAGTATATAAATGATATTATGTATATGGCAATGATATGATGAGTATAGCAGGATATACGTACATAAATGCTTGGTGTCTGGCATTATAACCCCGGCACTTGATAGCCATAAAGCCCAAAGCTCTTTCTTTTCCGTATACTATAACAGATTTCGTATACTATTACAGGAACTACCTCGTGTAGGTCTCGCGGCCTCTTGTAGCTTCCTTATTTTCTTATGTTCTTATGTTCTAACAGTGGATGAAAAGTGACTTGCGCCGCTACTACTACATCTACATCTACTATCTATCCACCTATCCTATCTACTATCCTATCCTGCCATCTATAAACCACTACCACTACTATCACCACTACTACCCACCGCTACTACTACCACCACTACTACCCACCGCCGTGTTTCATGCTATGCCGCGTTAGGTACGGCGCGAACCATGAGCCGACTTTGGCCACTATCATGAAGTTTGCCTGAGTCAGTGTAGTCCTAAAAGTGTCCTCAGTAAGGCCTTGCAGTCCGCACCGTCCACCTAATAGCAGTAATAGTAATAACAATTGCAATAGTGGCACCAGTAATAATTGTAACAGATGTTGGAATGGTGGAGGGCGTAGTAGTGGTGATGGTGGTGGTGGTGGTGGTGGTGGTGGGTGGTGGTGGTGGTGGTGGTGGTGGTGGTGATGGTGGTGGTGGTGGTGGTGGTGGTGGTGGTGGTGTGGTGTTGTTGTTGGTGGTGGTGGTGGTATAAAAAAAAAAAAATTAGTGGTGGTGGTAGTGGTAGTGGTGGTGGTGGTGGTGAGGTCAGTTCTCATTATATTTTGCGGACTTTCACAAAGCAGCTTTTTCCGTTTCGTGATGGTATAATTACATGTATAATTATCGTGAGCGTATATTATATAGCAATCAAAAGTGACGGGGTGATAATATAATTGTTCAGAGGATACGAGGAGCTATATAACGTGAACAACATAACATAGTGATAATAATGCGCGATAACAAATACGGCAATGCGTTGTAGAGGTATTATAGAATTAGATAATAGTGTTTACTCTTTCACTGTATTTTAACATAACAGTGTGACATAAAGCATTATTATCCTTATAAGCAGAAGGAAGAGAGGAAGAGGGAGAGGGAGAGAAAAAGGGAGGAGGAGGAGGAGAGGAAGAGAGAGATAAAAGGGAGGAGAAGGAGGAGAGGAAGAGGAGAGGAAGAGGAGAGGAGAAGGAAGAGAGGAAAAGGGAGAGAAAAAGGGAAGAGAAGGAGGTGAGGAAGAGAGAAAAAGGGAGGAGAGAAAGAGGGAGAGAAAAAAGGGAGGAGGAGGAGAAGAAAAGGGACAGAAAAAGGGAGGAGAAGGAGAGGAAGAGGGAGACAAAAAGGGAGGAGAGGAAGAGGGAGAGAAAAAAGGGAGAAGGAGGTGGAAGTAAGAGAGAGGAAGAGGAGGGTAAATAATGTTAACAAGGTCTCCGTTGGTTCCTTTCAAGTGGGTGAGTAAGCAGGGTACATAATGGGTGACATGAGATACCTGACTCACCTATATAGAGAGCCTGGCATACATCTGGCCGCAGAAAGGGAGGAAGGGAGGGAGAGGAGAGGAGAGGAGAGGAGAGGAGAGAGGAGAGGAGAGGAGAGGAGAGGGAGAGGAGAGGAGAGGAGAGAGGAGAGGAGAGGAGAGGAGAGGAGAGGAGAGGAGAGAGGAGAGATAGTGGAAGAAGTCTTTTGTTACGCCCGAACAGAGGTTGAAAAGCACCTTAAACTTATTATGCTGTACTATGAATATCGTCGAACAGCGTGGTGTGTGTGTGTGTGTGTGTGTGGGTGTGGGTGTGGGTGTGTGGGTGTGGGTGTGGGTGTGTGGTGTGTGTGTGTGTGTGTGTGTGTGTGTGTGTGTGTGTGTGTGTGTGTGTGTGTGTGTGTGTGTGTGTGTTTTCTGGCCGTAATGTCTCCTCATTCTCAAGATAAACGACAATTTTTCAGCACAATTTAAAACGGCCATTTTTCACTATCGTCACCACCACCATCACCACCTAAGGGTTTCCTCTCTCCCACTAACTGCCCAAAAACCAATAGAGGAGGAGGAGGAGGAGGAGGAGGAGGAGGAGGAGGAGGAGGAGGAGGAGGAGGAGGAGGAGGAGGATGTGGAGATGGAGATCAATAATAATATCAAAAACATCTAAAAAATAATGATATTAATAATAACAATAGAAGTGTGTCACAATAAAATTATCCTAACATCATCAACAACAAAAATGACAATAATATAAATAATAATACTAGCAATAATAATAATCACTATAATGATCAATAGCATTATCACTGTCATCATTGTTGTAATAAAATCAATGATACTAATATAATGACACTAGTAACCTATACAGTACAAAAAAAGAAAAAATGACACATGAAAATAATGATGATGATGATGATGACAATGATACCACCAACATAATAACTACAACAACTACGATAATAAAAAAAAAAAGTAAGGTCATTTATCAATTAGATCTACAAGACAAACATTTTACTGAGGGAAGAATGGAAGCGGCTAGGCAAACACTCTCTCTCTCTCTCTCTCTCTCTCTCTCTCTCTCTCTCTCTCTCTCTCTCTCTCTCTCTCTCTCTCTCTCTCTCTCTCTCTCTCTCTCTCTTTCTCTCTCTCTCTCTCCATATTCCTTATTCATTTTTCACCCTGCTCTCTTCACCTCGCTATCAATTTTCCTTGACCTGCTTTCTCTTCTATATTTCTTCCTTTTCTTTTCTCTTTTCTCCCTTTTCTTTTCTCCTTTTTCCTTTTTATTTCTCCTTTCTTCCTTTTTATTTCTCCTTTCTTCCTTTTCTTTCTCCTTTCTTTTATCCTTTCTCCCTTTTATTTTCTCCTTTCTCCCCTTTCTTTCTCCTTTCACTCTTTTCTTTCATCCTTTCTCCCTTTTCTTTCTCCTTTCTCCCCTTTCTTTCTCCTTTCTTCTTTTTCTTTTCTCCTTTCTCCCTTTTCTGTTCTCCTTTTTCCTTTTTCTGTTCTCCTTTCGCCCTTTTCTTTTCTAAGTTCTCCCTTTTCTGTTCTCCTTTCTCCCTTTTCATTCTCCTTTCTTCCTTTTCTTTCCTCCTTTCTCCCTTTTAATTCTCATGTCTCCCTTTTCTTTCTCCTTTCTCCCTTTTCTGATCTCTTTTCTCACTTTTCTGATCTTCTTTCTCCTTTTTCTTTCCTCCTTTCTCCCTTTTCATTCTCCTTTCTCCCTTTTCTTTTCTCCTTTCTCCCTTTTATTTTATTTCTCCCTTTTCTGTTCTCCTTTCTCCCTTGTATTCTCACCTTTCTTCCGTCGTCTTGTCTTCATCTCCAAGCAGCATTCCCATTTCTTTCTCTCTAGCTATTCTTTCTTGCTGCATTTCTTCATTACCTCCACTCCTTCCTATATATGTTTCCTTCTAACTCTTACTTACTGTCTTCTTTTCTTTTTTACTTCCTTTTTTTTATTTATCCTTTTCTTTCTCTACTTACTGTCTTTTGTCCTTTACTTACTGTCGTCTTTCTTACTTAACTGTCTTCTTTTTTCTTCTACTATCTGTCTTTGTTTTCTTTATTACTGTCTCTTCTTCTTATGTCTTCTTTTCTTTACTTACTGTCTTCTTTTCATTACTTACTGTCTTCTTTTCTTTACTTATTGTCTTCTTTTCTTTACTTACTGTCTTATTTTCTTTCCTTACTGTCTTATTTTCTTTACTAACTGTCTTCTTTTCTTTACTTACTGTCTTCTTTTCTTTATTTACTGTCTTCTTTTCTTTATTTACTGTCTTCTTTTCTTTACTTACTGTCTTCTTTTCTTACTTACTGTCTTCTTTTCTTTACTTACTGTCTTCTTTTCTTTACTTACTGTTTCTTTTCATTACTTACTGTCTTCTTTTCATTACTTACTGTCTTCTTTTCATTACTTACTGTCTTCTTTTCATTACTTACTGTCTTCTTTCCTTATCATTTTCTCTTCTTTTTCCTCCCCGCCTTGTTTCCCTTCATTCCATTAAAACTCTGTTTTTCTCTGTCACATACCTTCGCATCTGTCTGTCCGCAATATCCTCGGTGTTTCTTTGCTTTCTTTCGTCCTCTCTCTCTCTCTCTCTCTCTCTCTCTCTCTCTCTCTCTCTCTCTCTCTCTCTCTCTCTCTCTCTCTCTCTCTTGCTCTCTCTTTTCTGCTCCCTCTCCCCATGTGAGTTGCAGCTTCCATATATCTTGAAGCGTGTCCTCTCCAGTGTCCTAGTCTCTCTCTCTCTCTCTCTCTCTCTCTCTCTCTCTCTCTCTCTCTCTCTCTCTCTCTCTCTCTCTCTCTCTCTCTCTCTCTCTCTCTCTCTCTCTCTCTCTCTCTCTCTCCCCGCACCCTAATCGTCTGGCCAATACCGGGTACCGTCCATTGAAATTCATTGACTTATTCTATTATCATTTTTCAGGCGGCGACCAACCAGCGTGAAACGTAAACAATTGACTCTGGGTTTTACTGTGGTGTGCTGGCCAAGTCTGTGGTTCTGTATTGGCTCTATTTGCTATGCCACGCCTATCTGGCCTTCCTTATGCGTCCTGAATATCCTATGAGTGCTATTGTATTTGGTGAGTCAAGGTTGTTCCAGGTCTCAGGGCGCCTTGACATTGGTGGATTGCTCGGGATGGTTTAGTTATGGTGTTTGTAGCGAATATGAGAAATGCAAAGGGTAGTCGAGTGTATTTGTGTGTAGGTAAGGAAAGTATTGAGGGTAATTGTCAGGTGTGTGTGTGTGTGTGTGTGTGTGTGTGTGTGTGTGTGTGTGTGTGTGTGTGTGTGTGTGTGTGTGCGTGCGTGTGTGTGTGTGTGTGTGTTTTCAGTGGTTATGGCGGTGGTGCAGTCGATGTTGGTGTGAGTGGGTGGTGTTAGGGCGAGGCAGTGAGGCTGGTGAGTGAGTGGTGGTGGTGATGGAGCGTGGCGATGCGCTTGGCTCACACCGCTTTGTTATTATTTTATGACGCAGCAAATGGCACAACACACGTACTGTTGATAGTGGTGCTTGTGTGCCCTGTTTTGTTATCACGCTTGTCTGTGTGTGTGTGTGTATATACCTGTGTGTGTATATGTGTGTGTGTGTGTGTGTGTGTGTGTGTGTGTGTGTGTGTGTGTGTGTGTGTGTGTGTGTGTGTGTGTGTGTGTGTGTGTTACTGAAGGGGTGTGGGGCGACGGTGGCAAACACAAGGCTCTTACTTGGTCAAGGTAAATACTCAAACACACACACACACACACACACACACACACACACACACACACACACACACACACACACACACACACATGTCACCCATTGAAGCTGAGGACAAGTGTAACGTATCTCGCTGACGATTCTATGATGTAAAAATAAATATGTTGCAAATGACAGGTGTTGCATAATACAGACACTGGCCCTGCTCAACTTCTCACTATTCAAACATTAAGAAATTAGTAATGTATGTTGTATGGTGCATGGTATCTGAAGGTACATGACATGAGCACCAATAATTTTCGCCCTGCAAATAATAATAAATAATAATAATAATAATAATAATAATATAATAATATAATTTGCAATAATAATCAATAATAAATATCAAAATAAAATAGATCAATATGCTTGGCCGACCTTCCCTTCTTGCATCTTCTATCTGCCCACATTCCCAAACTACTCCAAACATTCCACTATAGGCACTCAAATCTCTCTCTCTCTCTCTCTCTCAACTCATAACTGTCATCTCTCTCCTCGCACTCTACTCTCTCTCACTCTCTCTCATCATCTCTCTCCTCTCTCTTACTCTTCTCTAGACTCTCTCTCTCATCTCTCTCTCTCTCTCTCTCTCTCTCTCTCTCTCTCTCTCTCTATCTCGAGCACCTAACACTCTTTAAGGTAATGTAATCAGTGTTTAATAATAACACGTCACCACCAGCGCCTCAACACGTCAACAATAAAACCAAAACATTCACAGCACAATAAAACCAGAAAAAGCCATGACCTCATTTACACATTCTCTCCCACTCGTGTCAGGATGTTTGGAAGCTGATGTGGCAATGCAAAACAACTAGAGAGAGAGAGAGAGAGAGAGAGAGAGAGAGAGAGAGAGAGAGAGAGAGAGAGAGGAGCATTGAGGCACTGAGTATGTTGAGAATAATTAGGTTTATGATAATTAAATGGTGACTATGAGGGGAAATGAAAGAGAAATATACAATGCTTGCTCGATGCGTCATACTCATTATATTTGTTCTGCCAAGCCACAATGAACAATATGATGACATTAAACTTCCTTATGTTCTCTAGGTCAGAAAGCAATGCTGTTCGTGGTACATTATATTTTTTGTGCTGCCCTGTACCTGTAATTTAGTTTTGTATCACATGCTGCGGCGTTCTACCACTGTCTGTTTACGAGTACACAGACTGTCTAAATGATACGGCAATCACATTAGGAGTAGGAACAGAGTCAGCAGCAGTAGTGGTATTAGTAGAGTACAGTAGTGTAAATAGATGTAACAGTGGTGGTATAGTAGTAGTAGTAGTAGTAGTAGTAGTAGTAGTAGTAGTAGTAGTAGTAGTAGTAGTAGTAGTAGTAGTAGTTGTTTGTATTTGTAGTAGTAGTAGTAGTAGTAGTAGTAGTAGTAGTAGTAGTAGTAGTAGTAGTAGTAGTAGTAGTAGTAGTAGTAGTAGTAGTAGTAGTAGTAGTAGTAGTAGTAGTTGTTGTTGTATTTGTAGTAGTAGTAGTAGTAGTAGTAGTAGTAGTAGTAGTAGTAGTAGTAGTAGTAGTAGTAGTAGTAGTAGTAGTAGTAGTAGGTAGTAGTAGTAGTAGTAGTTGCAGTAGTAATAGTAGTAATAAAGTAGTAACAGCGGCAGTAATTCTAACACAGTCGTAATAACCTATCACAGTTATCTTCGTTATCGTCAACATTTAATTACCCGCACCGAGGAAGGTGTCTCTTAATTAAGGAAACAGAAGATTGAAGTGCAGACATAATGACTCCTGAGAGGAATGGACTGCGCCGCCGCGCTCCTGAGCTCCTGGCACAGAGGTCGGCAACCCAGAATATATATACGAGAAGAGACAATTTCCTCAAACTTGGCAGGGCAGCAGTGCATGCTAATGGAGCCGCAGTGTACATTATGAATGGAAATTACGAACAAGTACAAGTTAATAAGGACAAGAATTCATCCCATTATTTTCCTAGAGAAATAGGACCCAGGTCACACACATTATTGTACTGCGGCTTTCTATGCCAGTATTTGATCTCTTTTTTTAAACGCTAATTTGGACATTTTTAAGTAGGTGGCAGGAGCCGCACAGGTCTCTTGAAAGAGCCGCAGGTTGCCGACCGCTGTCCTGGCACTACACTTTCTACCTCCCCTCTCCTGGCACCACACTCCCTACCTCCCCTCTCCTGGCACCACACTCCCTACCTCCCCTCTCCTGGCATTACACTCCCTACCTCCCCTCTCCTGGCACCACACTCCCTACCTCCCCTCTCCTGGCACCACACTCCCTACCTCCCCTCTCGTGGCACTACACTTTCTACCTCCCCTCTCCTGGCACCACACTCCCTACCTCCCCTCTCCTGGCACCACACTCCCTACCTCCCCTCTCCTGGCATTACACTCCCTACCTCCCCTCCCTGGCACCACACTCCCTACCTCCCCTCTCCTGGCACTACACTCCCTACCTCCCCTCTCCTGCACCACACTCCCTACCTCCCCTTCCTGCACCACACTCCCTACCTCCCCTCTCCTGGCACTACACTCCTACCTCCCCTCTCCTGGCACCACACCCCTACCTCCCCTCTCCTGGCCCAGGACACTCCTACCTCCCTCTCCTGGCACCACACTCCCATCCTCCCCTTCCTGGCACCACACTCTCCCTCCTCCCTCTCCTGGCACCACACTCCCTACCTCCCCTCTCCTGGCACCACACTCCCTACCTCCCGTCTCTTAGCACCACACTCCCTACCTCCCCTCTCCTGGCACCACACTCCCTACCTCCCTCTCCTGGCACACACGTCCCTACCTCCCCTCTCCTGCACCACAACTCCCTACCTCCCCTCTCCTGGCACACACTCCCTACCTCCCATCTCCTGCACACACTCCCTACCTCCCCTCTCCTGGCACCACACTCCCTACCTCCTCCTCTCCTGGCACACACTCCCTACTCCCTCTCCTGGCATTACACTCCTACCTCCCCTACCTGGCACCACACTCCCTACCTCCCTCTCCTGCACCACACTCCCTACCTCCCCTCTCCTGGCACTACACTTTCTACCTCCCCTCTCCTGGCACCACACTCCCTACCTCCCCTCTCCTGGCACCACACTCCTACCTCCCCTCTCCTGGCACTACACTTTCTACCTCCCCTCTCCTGCACCACACTCCCTAACTCCCTCTCCTGGCACCACACATCCCTACCTCCCTCTCCTGGCATTACACTCCTACCTCCCCTCTCCTGGCACCACACTCCCTACTCCCCTCTCCTGGCATTACACTCCTACCTCCCCTCTCCTGGCACACCTCACTAACATTCCTACCTCTCCTGGCACCACACTCCTACCTCCCCTCTCCTGGCACCACACTTCCCTACCTCCCCTCTCCTGGCACCACACTCCCTACCTCCCCTCCCTGGCACCACACTCCCTACCTCCCCTCTCCTGGCACCACACTCCCTACCTCCCCTCTCCTGGCACCACACTCCCTACCTCCCCTCTCCTGGCACCACACTCCCTACCTCCCCTCTCCTGGCACCACACTCCCTACCTCCCCTCTCTTAGCACCACACTCTCTATCTCCCCTCTCCTGGCACCACACTCCCTACCTCCCCTCTCTTAGCACCACACTCTCTATCTCCCCTCTCCTGGCACCACACTCCCTACCTCCCCTCTCTTAGCACCACACTCTCTATCTCCCCACACCGCCACAGGGGCCGCAGTGTTTGCTGGCCCTAGGGAGGCACTAGGGCCTAGGGGTTGTATCGAGGCACTGGGGTCTTGCATGTTAACAAGGTGTGGAGAGGAGTAGGAACCCTCCCTCCCCCTCCCTTTCCCCCTCGTGCATGGCGGAAGCAAACGAGACCAGCTTGCCGCAAAGTGTGTCGCCAGGCCAGGTCAGATAAGGTCATAGAGCAGCAATAGGTGGACTAAGGCAAGGAATATGACCCTTGCTGATACGTGCCGTAACAAGAAAAGCTTGATAGGCTGTGAGTTTGCAGGCATAGAGTGAGAAAAGCCAACACTTCCTGGAAAGATAACAACAATATCATCTTACACAAAATGCAGAAAAAATTATGAAATATACTCTTGATGGGACAATTAAAACATTCTTGAACACCAACGCTATGAAGATAAAAGCGGGAAAGTGAAGCGCGACCCACTCCTGAACACAGCTCCGCTACACTTTTAGAAAAGAAGGGTAGGAAAAGGGTAGAAAAAGGGTGTTTGTAGTGATGAAATACTGCTACCCTTTTTCTACCCTTACAAATATACCCTTTCGGATCGACGCAAATATACCCTTTTCCAACCCTCTCGTCTAAAAAGGGTAGATAAAGGGTAGATGAAGGGTATAATCGGCAGCATCTACCCTCCAGCCTGGACATAGGGTTTAAAAAGGGTAGTGATGGTGCGATGTAACAATTCTACCCTTAATGTACCCTTATTTCTGAGAGTGTATGGACAAGTGAGTCTTCAACGATAAAGTATTGAAAGAATTTGCCATTATTGTTTGCATTCGACCTAACTTAAAGGGAGGCTTTACGGGACACACACGTTGTCGAGTGCTAAGGCCTCCATTCACGGTGCGATTTAGCCTTGAGACCATCAGACAGACTTGGTCGTACGCAGACAGAGAGACGTACATAGGGTGGGCCAGAGTACCAGAGACACCAGAGTACAAGAGTTCTTAGTTACTTTGGGTGGGTCAGGTCTCAAGGCCAATCGCACGGTGGATGAGGGCCTATATGTCCAGGCGGTGACGGACTGAGGGAGCTGAGGGAGGCAGGAAGGCCAGGGACAAGAAGGACAAGAAGGCTGAGAGTCTGTGATGAAGGGAAAAAACAGGTGATAGGATACGTATAGACAGAAAAATAGTGAAGGAAGACACATAAGACGGAGAAGAAGCGGAGTAGTGGAGTAAGTGGAGTAAGTGGAGTATTGGTTGTGGAGGTAGTGGCCCTCGCTGATGGGAAGGAAAGGGGAGGGGGGGGGTCAGTCGCGCTGAGGGCACCTCGCCAAGTAATCCCTGCCGGCCCCCCGCTGCCCTACTGATCCCCTTCAGCAGGGTCGCACTAGAGGCCCTGCTGTTGCCGTGCCAGGGTAAAAGCTTGTCTTGTCTTGCCTGTCAGCAGGGGAAGCAGAGAACCAAGAAAAATTATGTTATCGCAACACGTTCGTTTCGCATTGTGTTGTAATTACTGTGCCTTGTTTTGACGCATCATCATTTCTCCTCTGGCTCCATAGGACAATGGAAAAAAAGGAAAAGGCTTTAGTTCTCTGTTCCTTTTTTTTCAGTGGCACAGTTTTACTAATCCCCGCAGGGAACGTGGAGACAGGACTTCCACATGCAGAGCCCCTGGAAGACTGTTTGGAGTCTGCTCCTGCATGGAAGCCTCGAGATTACTTGTCACATGGAAAATAACAAACTAAATACATACAACTAGTGATGGACCGAATGTCTATATTCCATATTCGCAATGCGAATGCGAATATTTGGTTTTACTATTCGCGAATGCGAATGCGAATTGCGAATATTACATAATATTACAAGTAATACACTATGTTTGATATCATACAGGTAACTGAGATATTTTGTATGTATTGTTAGAGTTCAGCCATAACAAATATGAATGTCTAAAGGCCGTGTGACACGGACACTTTTTTCCGGCAGCTTTTGGTATTTTGCTACCAAAAAATGCCCGTAGTGGTGGCAAAAAAATGCGCGTTCGTCACACGCGTTTCGGCTACGTGCATCTGTACTTCTACCGGCATCTTCCGTGACCCACAACCAAAACTAATATTATGGATCGTGCAAGAAGACTTCAATCGTATTCAATTCAATCGTATTCTTCAATTCTAGCATTGTGAATCATGCAAGAAGATGCTCGTAGCCGAAACGCCATGCGATGAACGCGCATTTTTTTGCCACCACTACGGGCATCTTTTGGTAGCAAAATACCAAAAGATGCCGGAAAAAGTGTCCGTGTGACACGACCTTAAAGAAAATTCCATTCAATTTTCTATGTTTTCAGGTTGCGGGACGAGGAGCCACTCTTACACGAATTATTACATGATAATATCTTACATGAATATTTATTATTGCTAAGTTTACAGTTTGTAATGTCATTAGAAATAATCTCGAAATAATCCCAAACCACACTGGTGTGACTGGACGCCATGACGCAGCAGGCTGCTGCAATACTGGTCTCTTGCAAAGAAAGTTGATTGTGCTCGTGGGTGACAGAGAAGAGGGCGTATACTTACTGCAGTATGGCGCACGAGGCAATAGAATTGAGTTCAGTAACCGTGACCTTGAGAGTAGCGGCTGCCACTCTATTGAAGGGTGGAAGATGGAGTTAGTGTCCGAGGGACTATAGCCTTGGCTACCAGAACGCTTCCTCACTTCATTATTTTGACTTACGCTCGGCTAAACTATAAATTTCTTTATATGTTTGCTCGTGTAATATTATGTGCACTTGTAATATTTTTTCATATTTTTGTAAGTTGATGACTTGGGCAAAATATTCGCATATTCGCAAACAACTACGAGTGGGAGTACGAATGCGAATGCGAGTGCGAATATTGAAAAAAACATGCGAATATTCGCAATTGCGAATGCGAATGCGAATATTCGGTCCATCACTAATACATACATACGTAATTTAATACACACACACACACACACACACACACACACACACACACACACACACACACACACACACACACACACACACACACACACACACACACACACACAGCTTTACTATATATATCACTACACAATAGCATGTACGTATATGCTTAAAAATAAGCACACGGTATTTCCTACACACAACAACGAATACTTGCAAAATATGCAAGTACTGGACCCTTGAGGCTGTGTGCGAGGGGGAACACGAAGGGGAAGGTCAGGAGGGACAGTGATGCGACGCACTGCTGAGTCGCGGAGTCAGTCGCCAGTCATGCTTAACTGAGACGCAGAAAATATTTGTCGCGTAAAAGTGAGTAAAGCCTCCTGTAAGCCGTGCAAGCCATCAGGTGGGAGTGGAAGCCATTCCGACAGCTTTATGCAGGAAATAGAGAAGGGAAACGACGCGTTTAGAAATGAAAGTGATGATTTCTCAATGGCTGATATTTCAGAGTGGTGGCAGTGTCGCAAGGTTGTGTGGTATGGTCTGGAAATGTGAGGACGAGAAAATTTACAGACGATACAAGTAATGGCAATAGGGCTAATGACACATTTCTGTTTGAGATGATGTTAGAACAGAGGCTAAACAGAGGTATGAAACTCAACCCAGCTATCAAAGGGGAGCTTGATGGGGTCTGGCATAAGGAGGAAAATATCTGTGGGGTCAATAAAGTATAGATATGAATCATATAAGTTAGAGGAAAGACCTACAGATGT
>JACEEZ010025435.1:262500-282500 GCA_016584305.1 Chionoecetes opilio | reverse complement strand
TGCTGTGCTGCTGCTGCTGCTGCTGCTGCTGCTGCTGTGCTGCTGCTGCGCTGCTGCTGCTGCTGCCTGCTGCGCTGCTGCTGCTGCTGCTGCTGCTGCTGCTGCTGCTGGCTGCTGCTGCTGCTGCTGCTGTGCTGCTGCTGCTGCTGCTGGCTGCTGCTGCTGCTGCTGCTGCTGCTGCTGCTGCTGGCTGCTGCGTGCTGCTGCTGCTGCTGCTTGCTGCTGCTGCTGCTTGCTGCTGCTGCTGCTGCTGCTGCTGCTGCTGCTGCTGCTGCTGCTGCTGCTGCTGCTGCTGCTGCTGCTGCTGCTGCTGCTGCTGCCTGCTGCTGCTGCTGCTGCTGCTGCTGCTGCTGCTGCTGCTGCTGCTGCTGCTGCCTGCTGCTGCTGTGCTGCTGCTGCTGCTGCTGCTGCTGCTGCTGCTGCTGCTGCTGCTGCTGTGCTGGCTGCTGCTGCTGCTGCTGCTGCTGCTGGCTCGCTGCGCTGCTGCTGCGTGCGCTGCTGCTGCTGCTGCTGCTGCTGCTGCTGCTGCTGCTGCTGCTGCTGCTGCTGCGCTTGCTGCTGCTGCTGCTGCTGCTGCTGCTGCTGCTGCTGCTGCTGCTGCTGCTGCTGCTGCTGCTGCTGCCTGCTGCTGCTGCTGCTGCTCTGCGCTGGCTGCTGCTGCTGCTGGCTGCTGCTGCTGGCTGCTGCTGCTGCTGCTGCTGCTGCTGCTGCTGCTGCTGCTGCTGCTGCTGCTGCTGCTGCTGCTTGCTGCTGCTGCTGCTGCTGCTGCTGCTGCTGCTGCTGCTGCTGCTGCTGCTGCTGCTGGGCCTGCTGCTGTGCTGCTCTGCTGCTGGCTGCTGCTGCTGCTGCTGCTGCTGCTGCTGCTGTGCTGCGCCTGCTGCTGGCTGCTGGCTTGCTGTGCTGCTGCTGCTACTACTGCTGCTGCTACTACTACTACTACTACTACTACTACTACTACTGCTGCTACTGCTACTACTACTACTACTACTGCTACTACTACTACTACTACTACTACTACTACTACTACTACTACTACTACTGCTACTACTACTACTACTACTACTACTACTACTACTACTACTACTACTACTACTACTACTACTACTACTGATTGTTACTACTGACTGAATGATTGTTTTAATCTTTTTAGATGGAATTGAAGTCCTTTGAGCTTCATATTTGATTTGTACAGTAAAATTTGAGTTATTGATAAGTTTTCCTTGCATAATATTATATTATGCATCGATTGAATCTGTATACTAGTATATACGAAATAAAGGAATGATGATGATGAATACTACTACTACTACTTTACTACTACTACTACTACTACTACTACTACTACTACTACTACTGATACTAGTGCTGCTTCGATTGCTACTACTACAGACCTACTATTACCCCAGCTGCTACTGCTACAACTGTTCATGTCTTTTATGGAATAAGTTTTTTAGATCTAAGCTGTCCTATACTTCTACTACAAAGACTATATCTATTACTACGATTACGACTTCTATTACTACTATCACCACTACTATCAATATGCCGACTGCTGTTAATAGTATAGAGATGTGAGAGATGTATAGAGATAAAAATGGAGCCACCTAAACTGAACCTATATTAACCGAAAATAACCAAAAATAAACCTAAAATAACCCCAACTAAAATAATATATCTAAAAACGGTTATTTTAGTCCTAGCCTAACCTAACCGAACCTAACTTGACCTAACCTCCCCCTCCCTCCTCCCCTAAGCCCTAATTGATTGGAGGTTATTCAAAAATAAGTTAAAATATACCTCAAATAACCCAAAAAAAGCAAAAATAAGCTACAATATACCTTAAATAACCCAAAAAAAGCAAAAATAAGCTAAAATATACCACAAATAACCCAAAAAAAGCAAAAATAAGCTAAAATGTACCTCAAATAACCCCAAAAAGCAAAAATAAGCTGAAATATACCACAAATAACCCAAAAAAAGCAAAAATAAGCTAAAATGTACCTTAAATAACCCAAAAAAAGCAAAAATAAGCTAAAATGTACCTTAAATAACCCAAAAAAGCAAAAATAAGCTAAAATATACCACAAATAACCCCAAAAAAGCAAAAATAAGCTAAAATGTACCTTAAATAACCCAAAAAAAGCAAAAATAAGCTAAAATATACCACAAATAACCCAAAAAAAGCAAAAATAAGCTAAAATGTACCTCAAATAACCCCAAAAAAGCAGAAATAAGCTAAAATATACCACAAATAACCCCCAAAAAAGCAAAAACAAGCTAAAATATACCACAAATAACCCAAAAAAAGCAAAAATAACCTAAAATAAACCTCCAATACATTCCAAGGACATCTTAGACACCATTGTACAGAAGGTTATGAAATATAATTCATAAATATTTCACTCATATTACTTTTAATATATTTCTATTAATTCCTGCACAGTTATTATTATTTTGTTTTGGGTAAAAATATAATTCTTGAACTTTTATAAACAGATACTAGCTATATATTAATTAACTGTCCAGACTGTCAAGTGAGTTACACATTTACATATTCCAGCGCCATGACCTTAAAAAATCGAATAACTGAGGATCCAGGGTTTTCATTTAGACATGGCAGGCTTCTAATTACTCTTGGTTATCTGTAATTAAAAATCACATGAGAGCTAATTATAATTTGCTTAGGGATGAAAATTTCAGCATTTTAGAATGGACTAATTATGTTTCTGATTTGCAAATTGTTGAATCACTGCAGAATTTTAAAGATTAACTTGATTTCAAAAACCACAAATCATCGACTGAGCGGCATTGATCTAACACTGATATTCGACGATTAGAAAGTACTTGTGTCTCTTTATTATTTAACCCCTTCACGCCCAGACCTTTCCTTGGCTATAAAAAAAATTGTATGTTGTCGAGCCATAAAATTAAGAAAAGTCACTAAATATACCAAATTAGTTAGTCGACAAGGATACTAAACAGGTCATATCTATAAATTATTGCTTATATTCACTAAAAATCGTCTAATGGTACCCAAATAACAATGGAAATTACGTTCTGGGCCTCACACGGTTAATTACATAGAAGTCTGTGTGCTTCTTATATAACATTTTTCAATTTTACGAACACTCAAAAGTTCATATCTTTGTTCATAACATGTTTATTTGAAGGACTTTTTTGTTCCTCAATATGTGTTGCGGAAATGTGAAGAAGACATTGCTTTGCTCCGAGATAGTTTACGGGTGGATTTGCTGTGCGGGGATAGTCTGCTGTGTAGCCGAGCAACCACGGCGGTGAAGTGCGCGTTGTATTGTTCCAGATTTTATTACAATGTGAAGATGGGAACTGTGGTCTCGAAACGTGGCACGATTTGTATATATATGAGAACACGTTACATATAGTCTATTTTATTTAACCTCTTCACACCCAGATCTGTCCTTTGCTATACAAAAAAATCATATGTTGTTAACCATAAAATTACGATAAATAACTAAATATACCAAGTTAGTCGACAAGGATGCTAAATAGGTCATATCTATAAAATATTGCTTATATTCACTAAATATCGTCTTATGGTACCCAAATTACAATAGAAATTACGTTCTGGGTTTCAAGGGGTTAACATGGTCGAAATGCACTAATAAATAAAATAGACTATAGTTTGCATATATATAAAATGTAGATAGATTAATAGGTGTAGATACAGTCTCTTCTGTTTATCATTATTCAACCTTTCCTATATCATAACATTATATTTACTTTGACACGCCTTAACATTTCCATTGGGGGGCCACAACCAGCCTCCATCAGGGGTGCGTCGCCCCCGTAAAGACTACATCCCTGCTACTTCCTTTATGCCATACACGCCCCCCTTCCCCCTCCCCTGCATGCCTAGGCCCCCCTCCCCTCCCCACAAGTGAGAAGGTTTTTATTTATTTTCTCTGGTTTTTTAGTGGGTTTTTTTTTAATGTTTTTTTTTATTGGTTTTTTGTGATTTTTTTATTCTAATCAATTTTTTTTTTTTTTAATAGTTTTTTTTTTTTTCTCTATCTATTTATTTATTTTTCCTTGCATATTTTTTTTTCTCTCTCTGTTTATTTTGTTCAGCATCAATTTTTTTTTTTTTTTACCTAGGGTGGTTGTTGGCTGTGTGTGTGTATGTGTATGTATATATGGATTCATGGAGTATATATATATAACTTCATGGAAGAAGTTTTTAAGTGGATAAAGGGATTTAATAAAGGAGAGGTAGGAAAAGTTCTTACGGCTTTTAACCAGGGTAGAACAAGAAGTAACGGATTCAAGCTGGAAAAGCGTAGATTTAGAAAGGAAATAGGGAAAAACTGGTTCACAAATAGGGTGGTGAATGAATGGAATGGTCTCAGTAGACAGGTAGTTAGTGCTGAGTCATTGGGGAGTTTTAAAGGGGAGCTGGATAGGTTCATGGATGGGGATGAAAGGTGGATGTAGGTAGTGTTAGGTGATAGGAACTACCACGTGTAGGCCTCGCGGCCTCTTGTAGCTTCCTTATTTTCTTATGTTCTTATGTTATGTTATGTTCACCCTGCATGCCTATAGTCTATTTTTTTAACGAGGCGAAAATTCCATTCTATTTTAAAGTCTCATGTTTAAAATTATGCCTATGTTTACCTGATAATTTGGTTAACTATGATAAAATACAACTGAAATTTAGAAGAAGCGTAGTATTCCCTTCTCCTGGCATCAAATATCAGTCAGTAAGCAGCAAGGGGGCAGGATTTTTTGCCTCGTAAAAAAAAACAGACTATAGGTAATCCCCCCCTCCCCTCCATGCTTAGCCCCCCCCCCCTGCATGCCTAGGTCTCAGTAATCCAATGCCTCCTCAACAACAAGACTCTCTATCAATATCTCGTCGTTATCGTTATTATCGAAACTTCTATATCAATCATGTATATATTTTTTCAGTTTACCTTTCCTCACTAATTCTTTGTACACGACCGATGATAATGACGATAATAATGATGATGATAATAATAATAATAATAATAATAATAGTAATAATAATAATAATAATAATAATAATAATAAAAATCATTCATTCAGTCAGTCAGTATGTCTACACAAAAAATAATAATAACAAAAAAGCCTGTAAAAATAATAATAATAATGAAGAAGAAAAAGAAGAACAAGAACAAGAGGAGGAGGAGGAGGAGGAGGAGGAGGAGGAGGAGGAGGAGGAGGAGGAGGAGGAGGAGGAGGAGGAGGAGGAGGAGGAGGAGGAGGAGGAGAGAGGAGAGGAGGAGGAGGAGGAAGAGGAGGAGGAGGAGGAGGAGGAGGAGGAGGAGGAGGAGGAGGAGGAGGAGGAAGAAGAAAATGAGAAAGAGGAGGAGGAGGAAGAAGAAGAAAATGAGAAAGAAGAGGAGGAGGAGGAGGAGGAGGAGGAGGAGGAGGAGGAGGAGGAGGAGGAGGAGTTGGAGAAAGAAGAAGAGAAAGACATAAACAACAACAACAAAACAAACGCCTTGCTCACCAACAAGAAAAGAGGAAAACGAAAACTCTCTTAACTTAATTCTTTCCTCTCTCTTCACCTCCTCCTTCACCCTCCACCGCCTTAATACTTAGAGAGAGAGAGAGAGAGAGAGAGAGAGAGAGAGAGAGAGAGAGAGAGAGAGAGAGAGAGAGAGAGAGAGAGAGAGCGAGAGAGAGAGCGGAGAGGAGAGAGAGAGAGAGAGAGAGAGAGAGAGAGAGAGAGAGAGAGAGAGAGAGAGAGAGAGAGAACCAAAATTTCTTAATCATCCAAGTTTAGGTCTGACTTTAGTTTGTTATTTTCCTTTTTTTTTTTTTTTTTCTTGCTTCACACCAACTAGGCAATGCTGCTGTTGATGATGATGATGATGTTCTGTATGTTCTATGCATGCCTCCCTCTATTACACGTATCCAACCATACCTATCAAGCCTTCTATATCACATTCACATCTTCACATACCCACATTCCCTTCCATCCTCTCCTATCCTCCATTTTAAGACTTGTCCTCAACCACCTTTTCCTTTCTTCTTTGCCTTCGGGTGTGGACAAAGATCTCTCTCTCTCTCTCTCTCTCTCTCTCTCTCTCTCTCTCTCTCTCTCTCTCTCTCTCTCTCTCTCTCTCTCTCTCTCTCTCTCAGGCCATGTCCTCAACCACCTTTTCCTCTCTCCTTTGCCTACGGGTGTGGACAAAGATCTCTCTCTCTCTCTCTCTCTCTCTCTCTCTCTCTCTCTCTCTCTCCTCTCTCTCTCTCTCTCTCTCTCTCTCTCTCTCTCTCTCTTGTATGTCTCTTGTATGTCTCTTGTTTGTCTCTCTTGTTTGTCTCTCTTGTTTGTCTCTCTATCTATCTATCTCTATTTCTCTCTCTCTCTCTCTCTCTCTCTCTCTCTCTCTCTCTCTCTCTCTCTCTCTCTCTCTCTCTCTCTCTCTCTCTCTCTCTCTCTCTCTCTCTCTCTCTCTCTCTCTCTCTCTCTCTCTGTTGTTTACTGCTATTTCAAGGACGAGGTATTTTACTCCTGCATGTTTTGTTTTAATTTAGCAAGGAAATGGTGTTCTTCCGCGCGGTAAATGCTTCGTACTTAGGCTAAAGAACGGGCAAGTGTTCCGAGAAAAAAAATGTATATATGTTGAAGATGAAAAAGAGGAGGAAAAAGTGTAGTGAAGGAAGCGCGGTGCCGACATGATTATTAAAGAACAACAGTGAAGGTGGGTAGGCTTTTTTTTACTTTTTTTTTCTGTTACTTTACCAATCATGTCGTCAATCAAGCATCCAACTACTTTATCAGGTAACGCAACCCAATCATTCATTCTCACAGCCACTTTTCATCCATTCATCCACTCACACAGCCACCCTTCACCCATTCATCCACTCACACAGCCACCCTTCACCCATTCATCCACTCAGACAGCCACCCTTCACCCATTCATCCACTCACACAGCCACCCTTCACCCATTCATCCACTCACACAGGCACCTTCCATCCATTCATCCACTCAAACAGCCACCCTTCACCCATTCATCCACTCAAACAGCCACCTTTCACCCATTCATCCACTCAAACAGCAACCTTTCACCCATTCATCCACTCACACAGCCACCTTTCACCCATTCATCCACTCAAACAGCCACCCTTCACCCATTCATCCACTCACACAGGCACCTTTCACCCATTCATCCACTTACATAGCCACCTTTCATCTATTCATCCACTCACACAGGCCCCTTTCACCCATTCATCCACTTACATAGCCACCTTTCATCTATTCATCCACTCACACAGGCACCTTTCACCCATTCATCCACTCACACAGCCACCCTTCACCCATTTATCCACTCACACAGCCACCTTCCACCCATTCATCCACTCACACAGCCACCCTTTACCCATTCATCCACTCACACAGCCACCCTTCACCCATTTATTCACTCACACCCATCGTCCATCCACCAATCCACCCATTTTACCTGCTCTCACCTCATCCATGAAACAAGAGCTGCTACAACCACCCGTCTCCTAACGCACATACTCAATATTTTATTTCTGTCCAGAACCACGTTTTTTTTCACATCACTATTTGAAGTGTCAAAAAGCTCTATTGTAGCTCTTAAGAGATTTATCACTTGGCCAAAAATATCTTCAGAATATCAAATTTTCTTCATCTTTCCCTCTCCTAGTCAACAGATAGTATCATTGTTTGTTTTATGTAAGGTTGAGTTTTACGCCCAGGCTTTTTGCTGAATGTTCTAGAGTTTTATTTCTCCTCCCCCAACAATATGTAACTTTTTCTTTCCCAGACGGCCATCAGCACCGGCGTGTACATATAGGCAGCGAGGACCCGCGGCACCATGCAGGGGTTCCCGAGGACCCACGCCGCCCCCGCCCCACGGGGGTTGCCGCAACAACTCTATATTGAAGAACAAGCGTCCCGCAGCACAGGTTCGGGGAATAGCTGAACAATGCGGCGAGTCTGCGGGGTGACTGACCTCGCCGACCTGACGCCTCACAGCAAGGCAGAGAGAGCAAGGTTACTGATGGTGGCGTTAATACTGGAAGTAACCTGTTGGCCAGCCACAGGTAAGCCGGTGTTAGGTGTGCCTCAGTCTGCCTTGCTGCAACACCAATTATTCAGGGCTCCTGGAGGCTGCCGGGAAGCCAGCCATGACTTGCCCCGCCTGAGGTGCAGCCCCTTCCTCCTCCACCGCCACCCTCCAGGCTGTGCTTACCTCGGCTGCCTGGGTAAGGTCGTCCAGCGGTGTGGCGGTGAGGTGGCACCCCCAAGCACCTGTGTGCCCGACATGATAATGGCGAGGTGCACCACTGTGAATGCTTCATTGTCCTTATATACGTTGTGTTGTCGTGTTGTACGTTTTGTTGATGTGCAATTAATTATGATATACATTACATGTCTTTGGTTGAAAACCATACAGCCATAAATCGCCATGTTGGTGGTGTCATTGTGGCGTGGTTGGCGCAGAAGCAAGGCAGCGGTGCGGCCTGTCATGGACTACTGGACTCCATCATGACCAATGACCTGCGGCTGTAGTGACCTCCGCCACGGAGGTTACGTGATCGGTTCGGTTACTTTGTCTGTTTGTTTGGTTTTTAGTAAGATTACTAAAAAATATACGGACAGATTTGATTAAATATTTTACTAAAGGTGGGACTTGCCAAACTTTCAAGTGATTAACTTTTGGAGTTGATCTGGATCCAGGACTTTCCTTAATGATATCCTGAGGGCCTGGGCGTCCGCCGCCCTCACTGGAGCCCAACACAAATGAACTTCAAACTTGTTTTAGAGAAAATAAACTATATGAAGAGCTTTGTGAGAATGATAATAATAGTTATAAAGAATTAAATATTAGCAAAGTATATATATATAAACATTTTCAATTTTCATTATATAAGAGCAATCCTATTGTTGAGCCTTGGCGCATGGCCGCGGTGTCTGACTGCTCGTGTTATTATTGATCACCATTACGGAAAGCCTCGACATTTTGAGGAGTACATTGTTATCCCCGGCACTCTCTTGTCTCTATATACATCATTCGTGTTTCTTTTTCTCCCTCCCTGCTCCTGCTCGCTGTTGCCGTGTATTTCACGTCTGTTTTTACCAAGGCACCGAAGCTGTTGAAACACTGTTGATATTTTGTTGGTTGTTGTTTCCCTCTCTGTCTATTTTTCCTTTCGACTCGCACATTTTTGGTGTTTTTCTCCATACTACCTTAATCACTTACACGGCCTTTTCTATATGTATCTTTCCACGATGGGTGAACCGGCTGCTCCTTAAGGTGTTAGGCCTATGCTCGTGTATCCCTAGTCATGGCCATAGTCCTCATAAATAAAGTTAAATATCCTCTCTATGAATATGCTCTCTCTCTCTCTCTCTCTCTCTCTCTCTCTCTCTCTCTCTCTCTCTCTCTCTCTCTCTCTCTCTCTCTGTGTAAAATACCAATTAGCGTCACCAAATGTTGTGTCGTCCTCATTATAATAACAATAAATTCTCCCATGCCTGCAGCGAGGGACAGGCCGGGAGGGGGGGGGCGCGTGGGAGGGGGAGGGGGGGCTGGGGGAACACCATCCACGCCTCACACCCACCATTGCAACGAAGGCACGAAAACAAAGCCTGGACGCTCCTGATTATTAAATTTGAAGTTCCTTTCTTACCTATTTTCCCCTTACTTAATAATAGTTGAAAAAAATTCGCAGAGGATACGAGAATTGTTTGTATAAAGAAAAGAAATTTGAAATGGATTATTATACGAATTTCTGAGGAGGAGGAGGTAAATCTATACCAATGCAAATTATACAAAGGGATGCACAAACACACACACACACACACACACACACACACACACACAAAAAAAAAAAAAAAAAAAAAAAAAAAATAAATACATTAATTAATCCATACTTCAGATGAATAAGGGATTATCTTATCATAAACCATTAACTATTGTAGATGTCCGGGCACTTAATGACCCCTTGAGGCCTAGAACGTAATTTCCATTGTAATTTGGGTACCATTAGACGATTTTTAGTGACTATAAGCATATATTTATACATAATACCTGTTTAGTATCCTTGTCCACTAGCTAATTTGGTATATTCAGTGACTTTTCGTTTTTTTATGGCTAACAACAGACGATTTTTTATAGCAAAGGAAATATCTGGGCGTGAAGGGGTTGGTGTTCTTAAGAGTGGATATCTCAGCATTAAATAATAAGAGTTGATCCACAAATTATGGAATTAGTAAATTTATTATATGTTGGGACCATTTACACCGGTGGTTGATATCATGCACTAATTGATCTAATTAGGAATCAAGCCCGTATATCAACAGGGTGATCAGGGGATGTGTGTTACTATGATGTCATTAGTTCATCTCTCTAGAGCAGAGTTCTTATTCCGGCGGTTACGTGAATCTGAATAATTGTCGCGGTACATTTTAAGACTAAGTAACAATCGGGAATAAACTTTAATCAAGGAAATGGAAATAGATAAGAAAGATATAAGTAAATAACCGGTGATTAACATTTCCTGCTTATCACAAAAAGGTATTACAGCGATAAATATTCTACATACTGTCAATGAATGTTTTTATCGACAATACAATACAAATAATTCCTGTTGAATCGCAAATACAAACATGTTTATGTATGGTTACGACATCCAAATATATTGAAGAAACTAACAGGGAAGAGATCAAGAACTATATGCCTAAATCTTACAAATACGTATGGAAGTAAAAAAAAATATAGCAACCCAATATTAGTGTACAAAATCTAATATACATAATTCCAAATATGTAAAGCAGTTATTAGTTCTAGAAATTCTTTACGAAGTGTTTAAATTTTTGTTTTCCTTACGTAACGATCAGCGAAATGGAATTCAATACATATAGGAATAAGCAGTAATCGTATTAATCAGCTATTCAGTTTATGGAAAAAATAAAAAATAAAAATTAAAGCGCTCACAAAATGAAAACATGTTCGCCAGAGTTTCCAAATATTTTGTCCAAGCAATGAATATGTTAGAATGATAATTTTTTATCAACTAAATCTGATTCAGAATAAAAACAAATAAAAAAATGTTGGATATATTTCCGTTGGATGAACAAAGGTGTGCATTTCTTTTAATTGCATACGCTGAAATGCAGTCATAAAACTATTCTATGGTAAATTATTCTTTTTAAAATACCAGAAAACAAATTCCATTTTATCAGCACTATTTCTTTTGAGTTTGAATGAAAATAATATAAGTTTTACGACCTCGATGTTGAATTATAATGTCTGTATAGTGAAACAGTTATACGAGAGGGTGTGCTCGACCTTTAAATGTATACACGACTTGCGTTCAGAGGTAATAATGGTGATAGCATTAACACCTTCACGCCTAGATATTTCCTTTGCTATATAAAATCATATGTTGTTAGCCATAAAATTAAGAAAAGTAACTGAATATACCAAATAAGTTAGTCGAAGTGGATACTAAACAGGTCATATCTATAAAATATTGCTTATATTTACTAAAAATCATCTAATGGTACCCAAATTACAATGTAAATTACGTTCTGGGTCTCAAGGGGTTAAGGTGGTGTCCCCGGCCAGCCAGGTGTCAGTCTGGCGTGACAGAAGTGACGTCTTAATCAGGGTTATGAATCCCGTCAAGACAAGCTGACGCAGGCACAGCGAGCATCAGGAAATAAACGATGCATCCACGGCAGGTTATACTGGAGATGAGAGAGAGAGAGAGAGAGAGAGAGAAGAGAGAGAGAAAGAGAGAGAGAGAGAGAGAGAGAGAGAGAGAGAGAGAGAGAGAGAGAGAGAGAGAGAGAGAGAGAGAGAGAGAGAGAGAGAGAGAGAGAGAGAGAGAGAGAGAAGAGAGGAAGAGAGAGAGAGAGAGAGAGAGAGAGAGAGAGAGAGAGAGAGAGAGAGAGAGAGAGAGAGAGAGAGAGAGAGAGAGAGAGAGAGAGAATAAATAAAAATCACGGTTTACAGTTGGTAAGTTCGTAAAACTATTTTCATTCCATACCATTTTCCGGGCAGCGAGCTGAGAGAGAGACTGAGGCTTGAGAATATGACATACCTGAGGGCACCAAAATGATTCCCTAAGACATTCCTTTCATAACGTTATTGCGGCAAAGAGGAACAAACTCACACGTCTGTAGTATTATGAAAAAATATGAATCCACTAAAAAATATTGCATCCTGTAGAAATAACCGGCACAATGACGTGTATATATATATATGTGTCTATAATATGTAGTATGTCTTTTTTACTCAAAAGGCTCAGCCAACGTAAAATGATTAGCTATATTGTGATATAACGATTAAATTAACTGATTGGCTATAAATAAAATGTAAAATCTAAAAAAAAATATATTCAACACAGGTACTACATTGTAACACCCAAAGTTATTGATACTTCAGCAACGCCCATCACCAGCGTCATAACGTATACGTCATACGAGGCATGTACTACACAGGAATTAATACACGTCAAAAATAATTAAGGTCATATTACCTATTAATATATACTGCTGCTAAATTGATAAAAATGATGATCTAGTACCATCAAAACAACGATAATGACACAGTGGTCGCCGCTTAGCCCTTTATGACGTTGCCATTTTTTTCAGGATAGTAGAGCGCTTCCCGCCTCACTGTATTATGCACGAGCCCGGCCGGCAAATTCCCGTTCTCTATGCCAGGATGTGGTTTCCCAGTGAAGACGCTTGGCTGTAGCTCCGAAACTAACCATAGGATTGTCTCGAAAATACCCTCATTGTGATTTCCACGCAAAGTTACCACGACATGTAGAGGAAAATTTTACCTATCCTATCCGTAACCTAACGTACCCTAACCTGACGTGTTCAAGAGTAAACGCCACATACTCTTCCAGAAAACGGGAATATACGCCCGGGTGTCCCGCCGCGTGCACACTTTTAAGGGAATATGGCGTGGCGCATTTATGAAGGTATTCCAGGCAATTAAGGCCAAGTGTTGCCTCTATGTATGGCAGGTGTGTGTGTGTGTGTGTGTGTGGTGTGTTGTGTTGTGTGTGTGTGTGTGTGTGTGTGTGTGTGTGTGTGTGTGTGTGTTGTGTGTGTGTGTGTGTGTGTGTGTGGTGTGTGTGTTTTTGTGTGTTGTGTGTGGTGTGTGTTGTGTGGTGTGTGGTGTGTGGTGTGTGTGTGTGTGTGGTGGTGTGTGTGTGTTGTGTGTGTGTGTGTGTGTGTGGTGTGTGTGTGTGTGTGTGTGTGTGTGTGTTGTGTGTGTGGTGTGTGTGTGTGGTGTGTGTGTGGTGTGTGTGTGTGTTTGTGTGTGTGTGTGTGTGTGTGTGTGTGTGTGTGTGTGTGTGGTGTGGTGTGTGTGTGTGTGTGTGTGTGTGTTGTGTGTGTGTGTGTGTGTGTGTGTGTGTGTGCGCGCGCGCCTGTCAAATTACCTTGTACAGCCTAAACCACTTGCACACACACATATATATATATTTATCTACCTATTCATTAATTTATTTATATGTGTATACTATATTTGCATTTTCAAACAAATAGATTTTCCGCCAGCGTGTGGGCGAGCACTCAACACAAAGCAGATTGCGGGCAGATCTCAAAACAACCGCTAAGCCTAAGCCTTCACGTGCCGTACAATGTAATACATTACAAATGTGAATAGAATTGTATATAAAATTGCGAACAGATATAAAATTATTACTTTTGTATGATATTTTTGAACACAAACCCTATTCTTTACCTCATATTCATCCTCTTATTGTATCTTTTTTCTCAGGCAAAGTTTTCGAGACCCTTTTTATTAGCACTCTTAACCTATACGTACATTACATACAGACACACGGGCCTGTATGATAAAACAATTTTAGGAATTTTGTATCTTTTTCGTCCACGTTTTTTAGTATTCTAAGCTGAATGTTTTGTTTGTTTTTCTCCATAATTCGCCCTGCTTGGAATCAAACAGGTTGATGACTCAGTGCTGTACCACTTAGCCACACCAACAACCCCTCAAGAAGGTGAATATAGAAGAAATATAGTAGGGGAACAAACGAATATAATCAGCTTGTTTCCTGTTCAGTGGGAATATCAAAGTCCCGGAAAATGACGGCGGCAGTGCTCGTCTCTGTCCCTCTCCACTGCCTGTTACGCCACGTAGGGAATACACAAACGCGTTCTGTGTTCCCTGAGACGTGGGAGTACGGTCGAGGAAGTCTGCCATCCTCCTGGCGGCATATTCCCGTTCTCTATGCGAGTATGTGGTTTCTGAGTAAAGACGCTTGGCTGTAGCTCCGAAACTAACCATAGGAACTTCTCGAAAATACCCTCATTGTGATTCCCACGCAAAGTTACCATGCTAACAACAGGAAAACCTAACCTACCCTATCAGTAACCTAACCTGACGTGTTCAAGAGTAAACGCCACATACTCTTCCAGAAAACGGGAATATGCCTCCGGGCGTGACGTCAAGGGCCACCTGAATGGACGAAAACAGGAGCCTGGCAACACCTCCCTCGGCCAGGTATTCAATATTCCCACCACGCAAGACAAGAAATATGTCGTTATTGTGCAGCTGTATTTTCCAACCTTTTATTAACTTATCCTTCTGTTCCTAAAGGCTTCCTAGTACTGAGGGAGAAAATGAGGTTTACTTTGTGTTCTCGATTTTGTCTCACCATTATCAATTGTATCCTTTTTATATTTTATCACGCGCCTTTAAGTAAGAATATAAACAAGAAATTTGCAAATGATGGCTGTCTAAGAGATGTTATAAGATGACCAAACAGTGCCAAAAATATAGATAGATAGATAGATAGATAGATAGATAGATAGATAGATATTGACCACAAAAAATACAAATATACGATGCAGCAATTTTTGTCATTACATGGTCCATATATAAACCATAAAAAACCCATTTGCAAAACAAGATGACTTAACATAACAAAACAAGAAAATAAACTTTTACCCATAATAATACCCATAATAATTTACCCATATACAACATAGGGATGTAGGCACTAACGCAGAGGGACTTCGTGGAGGCAGAGGTGGGTCACAGGTCGAGAGAGGTGGATTACAGGTCGAGAGAGGTGGATTACAGGACGGAGAGGTGGATTACAGGTCGAGAGAGGTGGATTACAGGTCGAGAGAGGTGGATCACAGGTCGAGAGAGGTGGATTACAGGTCGAGAGAGGTGGATTACAGGTCGAGAGGTGGATTACAGGTCGAGAGGTGGATTACAGGTCGAGAGAGGTGGATTACAGGTCGAGAGAGGTGGATTACAGGTCGAGAGAGGTGGGTCACAGATCGAGAGGTGGATTACAGGTCGAGAGAGGTGGATTACAGGTCGAGAGAGGTGGATCACAGGTCGAGAGAGGTGGATTACAGGTCAAGAGAGGTGGATCACAGGTCGAGAGAGGTGGATTACAGGTCGAGAGAGGTGGGTCACAGGTCGAGAGAGGTGGGTCACAGATCGACCGAGGGAACAAAAGTTTTGGGGATTATGAAGGAATTCCGAAGGAGAGAAAACTATGGCTGTGGAGGAGAAAAATATGAACTCTGGTGTGATTGATGTGCCAAGTATTCTGTATGAGGGTGACGCATGGGGCTCTATATATGGGTCAAGAATACCTGTGTGTTTTATATTTGTTTTAGGTAGGACGTTTATCATGTTTTATAGGTTGGGTTTTTTCATGTGTTTTATAATATGCTATGTTTTTTAATGTGTAGTATCAGTTTTATTTCAAGGTTATGTGTTTGTTGGACCCTATATTACAATTTTTTCGATTATCCTAGTATAGCATGTTGTGGTCAATACAATATCTATCTATCTATCTATCTATCTATCTATCTGTGCTGGAAATGAAGGACAAACTATGAACACCCATAGGATAGATAAATATTTGGAACGAGGAAAAATAGCCAGAACAGTTTAAGTGGGTTTTTTGTTGGATTGTGCAAATAAAATGTTGCTCCAGTGTTTTTTTTTTTTATGAAGAAAAAATGTCAAGGGCGAAAATAACTTCAGGACACAATTTCAGGTTCGAGGCAGAACATGAAAAGCTGACACGACAAAAAAAAAGAAGAGAGAGAGAGAGAGAGAGGAGGAGGGGGAGGGGAGAGAGAAGAGAGAGGGGAGAGGAGAGATGAGAGGAGGGGAGAGAGAGAGAGAGGGAGAGAAAAGAGAGAAGGAGAGAGAGAGAAAAGGGAGAGAAGAGAAGAGAGAGAGAGGAAAAAGAGAGAGAGAGATGAGAGAGAGAGAGAGAGAGAGAGAGAGAGAGAGAGAGAGAGAGAGAGACTTAAATCAGGCGTTCACACAATTCACGGCGCATTTTCTATTAAAATTTCCCTTTTAATTTTCACTCCAAGGACATGTTTTCTAAGACGTATTTTCAACCATTATTAATTCTTAAATCTCACGAGTAACAGAGAGTGTGGCATAGAATCACATGAGAGATAAATAAGGTGACAAAGAGACGGCCCTTTGGTACATAAACCCTTGAAACCCAGAACGTAATTTCCATTGTAATTTGACCACCATTAGATGATTTTTAATGAATATAAGCAATGTATTTATAGCTATGACCGGTTTAGTATCATTGTCCACTAACTAATTTGGTATATTTAGTTATTTTCGTAATTTTATGGCTCGACAAGATACAATTTTTTATAGCAAAGGAACGATCTGGGGTTGCAGGGGTTAAGGTCATGCATGAATCAGACGCGACACAGCACACAGGCGCCGTCCATGGGGTCGCCTGCTGTCCTGCCATAAAGCCACACATCCAATATAACAACTCAGAGAGCACTTGAATCTTTTACCCTCACATATTATTTTCCTTTCCACATTTGAATATTGCCTTCGTCGCCGTCGCCGCTGCTGGCACCGGGAATTGCTAGGTGAGGAGCAGTGGTGTGTGATGAACTATGAACTGGATAACGGGTGAGGGCGGAGGAGGACAGGGAGGCAAAGGAGAAAGAGAAGGGTGATGTAATGAAAGGTGTGAGAGGATACAGAGGATACAGAGGATACGCGATACAGCCAGTAGAGACAAGGTATTACCAAGGTGCAATATGGGTAACGAGCGAGCTAAGGGTGTTAAGGGGGATAACTTATTGGGCGAGGAGGTGTGTAAAGGAGTCAGAGGGCGAGGAGACATATAAGGGGCAAGGCATTACCAAGGTGCAATATGGGTAACGAGTTGGCTAAGGGTGTTAAGGGGGATAACTTATTGGGCGAGGAGGTGTGTAAAGGAGTCAGAGGGCGAGGGGACATGTAAGGGGCAAGGCATTACTAAGGTGCAATATGGGTAACGAGTTGGCTAAGGGTGCTAAGGGGACAAATTTGTAGGGTGAGGAGGCGTTATAAGGGAGTCAAGAGGGAGAGGGGAAATGTAAGGGGAGTCAGAGGGGACATTAAGGGGGTCAGAAGGAGAGGGGAAATGTAAGGGGAGTATAAGAGGGGACATGTAATGGGAGACAATAAGAGGAATCAAGCGAGTTATTCCTTCCCCTCAGACCATATTAACTACCGCTCTCAGTATTACATGGTCCTGCGACACCTTAGCTCTCTTTGCATCACAACAAGCTGTCAGTGTAAAGCCCGTAAGGAACCGTGAACACCGAGGTTATAAATAAGAGCGCCACCACTCTAATCATCCTCAGTTCTCAGAAGGGTCTTATAAGGGTAAGACACGCGGCCACTAATCCGGAAACACTACTGCTGGAGCTAATCTTGGTTGATGATACAAAATTACCTTCACTGACGCCTTGATGGCAGACATAATGTGAATAGAATTTAGTGATATCCCGTGTTTGGAATTGCTATTATTATCATTATTGTTATTATTATCATTACTATTACTATTATTATCATTATTGTTATTATTATCATTACTATTACTATTATTATCATTAACCCTTTGAGGCCCAGAACGTAATTTCCATTGTAATTTGGGTACCATTAGACGATTTTTTGTGAATATAAGCAATATTTTATAGATATGACCTGTTTAGTATCCTTGTCCACTAGTGAATTTGGTATATTTAGTTATTTTTTGTAATTTTATGGCTAACAACAGACGATTTCATATATAAAGCAAAGGGAAAATCTGGGTCTCTAGGGGTAAATATCTTGTGGTGCCACTTTCCTACACCCTAGACATTACTATGTTTACTGCAACACACTTTACACACCTCTGCGACCCCCACCGCCCCCTTCCTTCGTCCCCCCGCGGCTCTATATTACAAAGTTTCATAATGTACCCTGTGACCTGACCTCATTTTATGGCCTGTGCGTGGCAAAAGGTTACAAAAAGCAGCGGAGGAGTCACGTTTTCTCTTCTTTTTAATATCAGAAATTATCTCGACCCAAAAAAAACACGGGTACAATATCAGATGATTTATTTTTGTAATATTTTCATCCTATCATTTTTCCTTCTCTTCTGTTATTTTATTTTTGTTTTTCTGAATTTATTTTTCCATTTCTCTCGACTGCCACCTGACTTGTGCAGCAAAATCACAATGTAGATAAATAACCATTATTCCTGATGCAATTGATATTATGATATGATAAATGTTGATAATAGCAACAATAAAAGCAACAATAATAATAATAATGATAACAACAATAGTATTAGTAGTAGTAGTAGTAGTAGTAGTAGTAGTAATAGTAGTAGTAGTAGTAGAAACAGTAGTAGTAGAAGTAGAAGTAGAAGTAGAAGTAGAAGTAGTAGTAGTAGTAAGTAGTAGTAGTAGTAGCAGTAGTAATAGTCGTGGTATAAGTAGTAGTAGTAGTAGTAGTAGTAAGTAGTAGTAGTAGTAGTAGTAGTAGAGTGTGTAGTATAAAAAATATATAAAATGCAGAAATAGTAGAAATAGTGTAGTAAGTAGTTTAGTGTAGAGTAGAGTAGTAGTAGTAGTAGTAGTAGTAGTAGTAGTAGCAGAAACAGTAATTACAACACCACTACTACAGTAAAACAATATGGTAATGGCGCGACCCTATCACCGTGCGGCCTGTAACCTTGCCTTTCCTAGACCCATTCCAGGCCTGTCGATTCTACACCCCGAAATGTTAGGCCTAGGCTCGTATATAAATATCACTGTCTGGTGTGGTCACTTGTCGCCTTCCCTGCGTATGTGTGTGTGTGTGGTGTGAGGTAGTCGTGTGGAGGCGGACGGGGGGGGGGGGTGTGGTGTTGTATCTCGATGATGCTTCGCTTGCCTATATACCTCTCATTGCGCCCGTTTTAGGTAATGGCCGCCTCAGCATTATCCCATTTGACGCGCCTCATGATCGGCCGGGAGGGAGGCAGCCGTGGTTTGATGGCACGGCTGCTGCAATAATCGCCGCCACCCAACTGATGATGCTCGGTTATTGTTGTTTAAGCAGCTATTAAGCACCGGCTGCCGCAAAGTGACTGCCCTGCCAACCCTGGGTGTCAGCTGGGCGTGTGTGGCCCCAATCATGCGAGAAAGGGGAGGAGAGAGAGAGAAAGAAGAGGGGAGAGAGAGAGGGAGAGAGAGAGAGAGGAGGAGGAGAGAGAAGGGAGGAGAGAAAAAGAGAGGAGAGAGGAAGAAGGGAAATTGAGAGAGAGGAGAGAAGAGGAGAGAGAGAGAGAGAGCGAGGAGGGACGAGGAGAGGAGAGAGAGGAGGAGAGAGAAGGAGAGAGAGAGAGCGAGGGGGAGAGAAGGAGAGAGAGAGAGAGAGAGGGAGGAGAGAGAGAAGGGGGAGAGAAGAAAGAGGAGAGAAGAGGTGGGGGAGAGAGAGGGGAAGAGAGAAAAAAAGAGGAAAGAAAAAAGAGACAACAAAAAGAAAAATGAAAACAAAAGAGAGAGAGAAGAGAGAAAAAGGAAGAGAGGAGAGAAGAAGAGAAAAGAGAAAAGAGAGAGGGAGAGAAAAAAGGGGGGGGAGCAAAGGGAGGGGGAGAGAAGGGGAAGAGAGGAAGAAAGACCAAAAAAGGGGACAGAGACAGAGACGAGAGAAGACAGATA
>JACEEZ010025435.1:257500-260000 GCA_016584305.1 Chionoecetes opilio | reverse complement strand
CTAATCGTCCTCACGCTCGAAAAAAGTATTCGCTCGAATCGTCCTCCGCTCGAAAAGTATTCGCTCGAATGCCTCCGCTCGAAAAAGTCAGTCGCTCGAATAGTCCTCCGCGCGAAAAAAGTATTCGCTCGAATTCGTCCTCCGCGCGAAAAAGTATTCGCTCCCGAATCGTCCTCCAGTCGAAAAAGATTCGCTTAATCGTCCTCCGCTTCGAAAAAGTATTCGCTCTAATCGTCTCCGCTCGAAAAAAGTATTCGCTCTAATCGTCCTCCGCTCGAAAAAGTATTCGAACTACTAAATTTTTTTCGGGGGGGGGGGGTCCTCCGCTCGAAAAAAGTATTGCTCTAATCGTCCTCCGCTCGAAAAAGTATCGCTCTAATAGTACGCGCTCGAAAAAGTATTCGACTCTAATCGTCCTCCGCTCGAAAAAGTATTCGCTTAATCGTCCTCCGCCCTCGAAAAAAAGTATTCGCTCTAATCGTCATCCGCTCGAAAACGTATGCGCTTAATCGTCCTCCGCTCGAAAAAGTATTCCTAATCGTCCTCCGCTGAAAAAGTATTCGGCTTTAATCGTCCTCCGCCCGAAAAAGTATTCGTCTAATCGTCATCGCTCGAAAAAAGCATTCGCTCGAATCGTCATCCGCTCGAAAAAAGTATGCGCTACTAATCGTCCTCCGCTCGAAAAAAGTAATTCGCCTCTAATCGTCTCTCTCTCTCTCTCTCTTCTCTCTCTACTCTCTCTCCTCTCTTCTCTCTCTCTCTCCTCTTCTCTCTCTCTCTCTCTCTCTCTCTCTCCTCTCTCATTGTCTATCTTATTAAGTAACCCTAACTCATTATATCTCCCATCATTTTTTTTCCCTCACGATCATTCTCGAGTATTATGTCTTCTCTCATCCTTTCTCCCAGTTTTCCCTCTTCCATTCCTTAATCGTCCTCCGCTCGAAAAGTATTCGCTCTCATCCGTCCTCCGCTCGAAAAAAGTAATCGATCTAATCGTCCTCCGCGAAAAACGATCGCTCTAATCGTCTCCGCTCGAAAAAGTATTCCTAATCGCCTCCGGCCGAAAAAGATTCGCTTGAATCGTCCTCGCTCGAAAAAGTATTCGGTCTAACGTACTCGCCTCGAAAAAAGCATTCGCTCTAAGAGTTCCTCCGCTCGAAAAAAGTATTCGTCTAATCGTCCTCCGCTCCGAAAAAGTATTCGCTCTAATCGTCTCTCTCTCTCTCTCTCTCTCTCTCTCTCTCTCTCTCGTCTCTCTCTCATTGTCTATTATTACGAACCCTAACTATTATATCTCCCATCATTTTTTTCCTCTCCTATATTCTATTATTAGGCTTCTCTCATCCTTTCTCACATTTTCCCTCTTCCCATTATCTTTGTATTCTCTCGTATTCTCTCTCTCTGCTCTCTCTCTCTCTCTCTCTCTCTCTCTCTCTCTCTCTCTCTCTCTTCTCTCTCTCTCTCTCCTCTGACGAAATTTTATTGATAAACTTGAGGTTGAGCGGCTTGAGGAAGGAACACTTGATGACGGGTTGTCCAGTTTGTCCTAGGGGACAAGTTGGACAAGGGACAAGAGGACTGTGTTTTTATGACTTGGGACGCCCAAATGTCTTGTGGGTCAAATGACTGCATTCACACTCGCCTCAGTATTATATGACCTGCAACCCAATAAAAGTAAAATGTCTGTTGTAAGCCATAATATTTTTTTTTTACCCGCAAAACTATCTGAAATTACAAATTAACTAACGTAGATAAACAGTGGAAGTCGGCCAGTAAAACGTTTTCTTGTTATTTACAGGACGGGTTCTTGTTGGTGGCGTTAATACTTACATGTGTACATCCATTGATTTCAGGAAAAGTTAGAAGGGACTATCTGGAAAGTCTGTGTCATTTTGTGTTTCATCTGTTGTCATATTAGGGCGATAAATAGAACAAAATTATAAAAATAACACGAGTTGGAGACCTTGCTATACTACTACAGTAAGTCGCCAGCTAGTATTTGAACCCAACAGTTGAGTCGCCACTTCTGGGGAATTCAGGGAAATTAGAGTAAAGTAAAAAAGTCTCTGTATATAGATGCTGCGGAAGATGCTTGGATATATAAAAATTCCTCTGCCAAACGTGTTGAAAACAAATTCTATCAAGTTTGAAAGACTCTGGCAAGTCTTGTGGTCCTGCCGTCCGTAAGGTGACAGCTGCTGTCTGTCGTCGTGCGAAGAAAAAACGTGAGAAGGCACAATCCCGCAAAGTAATATTTGCAGATACAAAGCATAAAACAAACGCTTGAAACAGGTAGATTATAAAGTCATGACAAAACTACTGGTCTCATCTCAGTGGCACATAAAAATCCGTCAGTGATGCTATAATTCGTTCATATTTGGTTGGCTGGCGACATGACTGCAGGTGGCGACTTTACTGTTAGCTACGGTAGTGGACAAGGATAACAAACAAGTCAGATCTATAAAATACTCCTTATATTCATTAAAATCGTCTGATGGCA
>JACEEZ010025435.1:235000-255000 GCA_016584305.1 Chionoecetes opilio | reverse complement strand
CTCTCTTCTCTCCTCTCTCTCTCTATCTCTCTCTCTCTCTCTCTCTCTCTCTCTCTCTCTCGCTTCAAAATACGATGTTTTCATACTGTATTTCAATGTTATTTATTTTACATATTATTTTGTATGACTGAAGGCAGGGCTTATGTGATGGTGTTTTCCCTTAACACAGCCTGAAGGAAACACAAACACAGGGAGAGCGGCATGCGTCCCCCCCCCCCCCCACTGGCTGTCCCACAATGCACAACGGCCATGACGTCACACTGCTAGTAACATTACACAGCGTTCCATCTGTTTGCAAGGCTCTTTACATCTCATTGCCAGTGTGTTATTAAAATGTGTGTGTGTGTGTGTGTGTGTGTGTGTGTGTTGTGGTGTGTGTGGTGTGTTTTGTGTGTGTGGTGTGTGTGTGTGTGTTGTGTGATATTCACCCATGGTCTTGTCCACGCAAGTCAGACACGCGATCGCCAGTTTCACCCCCCCAATGCGAGCTTGAAACGCATTATTACCGATCTTTGGGTAATGCGGGGACCTCACACACCACACACCTCTATCCTCTTACTCAAAGGGGACAGTAACCGCCCGAATTTGTCAGTGAAAAATCCCCAGGAGCAATGAGGATTCGAGCCGGTTACCACAGTATGGCAGTTCAGCGCGCTATCAACCTGACCATCGCGCGGTGTGTGTATGTGTGTTGTGTGTGTGTGTGTGTGTGTGTGTGTGTGTGTGTGTGTGTGTGTGTGTGTGTGTGTGTGTGTGTGTGTGTGTGTGTGTGTGTGTGTGTGTGTGGGGTTTGTGTGTGGTGTGTATGGGATGGAGGGGAGGGGGGAAGGGAGGAAAAAAAGAGTAAAAAAGGAATGACCCAAAACATTCGCTAGTCTCCCAAACACAATGTCGATCATCAGTAGGCAAAGTCAAGCAGACAATTATGACATCCGATGGCGCCCCTCACTGCAGGCTAATATCCGACACACACACACACACACACACCCCACACACACACACACACACACACACACACACACACACACACACACACACACACACACACACACACACACACACACACACACACACACACACACACACACACACACACTCACACTAACTGATTTGTCATTTGGTACACATATAGATTTTCTGCACCGGACGCGCCGTAATAGGTCATCATTAAGTGTGCAAATTTTAATGTCAGTAAACAATCCCATGCCTAAAAATACGTATGAATAATATATGGCGATGAAAATATGCATCAGCACGATACATATATACATACAACCGTCAGGTATATTTACGTATACCATAATAAAACGAACATTAACTGACGATAATGTAGGAAAATTTGCAACAGCACAGCCCTAGTGATTGTACACACACACACACACACACACACACACACGCGCACACACACACACACACACACACACACACACACATACATACATACATAAAAACAAACAAACACACACACACACACACACGCACACAAACACACACACACACACACACACACGCACACACACACACCACACACACACACACACACACACACACACACACACACACTACATAAAAACAAACAAACACACACACACACACACACAAACACACACGCACACACACACACAAAACACACACACACACACACACACACACACACACACACACACAGACACACACAAATCATGATCACAATGAATACGCATCGATTTCCAGTAATGAGGCGTGGGAGCGGCGCCGATGAGCTACCAATTAGGGGACGACAGAGTGACAGCCCACCACCTCGCCTCCACCTCATGAGAACTTAACCCCTTGAGGCCCAGAACGTAATTTCCATTGTAATTTGGCTACCATTAGACGATTCTTAGTGACTATAAGCAATATTTTATAGATATGACCTGTTTAGTATCCTTGTCCACAAGCTAATTTGGTATATTTTGTTACTTTTCGTGATATTATGGCTAACAACAGATGATTTTATATAGCAAAGGAAAGATCTGCGTGTGAAGGGGTTTATTGTGGGTTGGGAGAGGTTACGAGTGGACGGCAGTGGTGTAGGGAGGGAGGCAATGACCCACACTCTAAGGGCACGGCCACACTGAACGGGATTTACTGCCTAATGGGTAGACATAAAAAAATAATAATAATAAAAAAAAGCCCACACAAAAAAAAAAAAAAAAAAAAAGAAAAAAAAAAAAGAAACTGAGTCAAGCAATGCCGTGGTCATATCAGAGGGAAGATCATGAGGGATGTTATTAGTCATGGTTCGGTTCTCAGACTCACTCAGTTCAATGGTACTGTCAAAATTCTCTGGAAAAGTGCTTCCAGGTGAGACCGATTCTAGGAAATTTGATGACATGAGTGTTTGCAAATCTTTCTGGATCACATGACTGAATATTACTAATTTGTATTACTGAGATAGATAAATAAAGAGAGAGAGAGAGAGAGAGAGAGAGAGAGAGAGAGAGAGAGAGAGAGAGAGAGAGAGAGAGAGAGAGAGAGAGAGAGGAGAGAGAGAGAGGAGAGAGAGAGAAGAGAGAGAGAGAGAGAGAGAGAGAGAGAGAGAGAGAGAGAGAGAGGAGAGAGAGAGAGAGAGAGAGAGAAGGAGAGAGAGAGAGAGAGAGAGAGAGAGAGAGAGAGAGAGAGAGAGAGAGAGAGAGGAGAGAGAGAGAGAGAGAGAGAGAGAGAGAGAGAGGAGAGAGAGAGAGAGAGAGAGAGAGAAAAAAAAAAGGGGTATTTCCACTAATTTTATTACACAAATTTTATAATTCAATTGTCAACTACTTAACGTTATTAGGTAATCATTCTATTAACATATCAATGAAGCACTCACTCACTCACTCACTCACTCACTCACTCACTCACTCACTCACTCACTCACTCACTCACTCACTCACTCACTCACTCACTCACTCACTCACTCACTCACTCACTCACTCACTCTATATATATATATATAATCAAGATGAGAGAGAGAGAGAGAGAGAGAGAGAGAGAGAGAGAGAGAGAGAGAGAGAGAGAGAGAGAGAGAGAGAGAGAGAGAGAGAGAGAGAGAGAGAGAGAGAGATAATATGCATGGCGGTACGACTTCAAGCAGTCATTCAAGGTATGACATGTCTTAACAACGTCACCACAGAACCTCGCAGCCTAATTTAGCCTCAACACTGCGCCACCTTAGGAGTGGAATACGAGGGGAGGCAACACTTGAGTGCATACCGGGGATTAGCGTTACACCGTATAGACACAAAGTATACACACCAACCACCTAGTGTGTCCCAGGGGCCCGGTGGTGCGGCAGTGTGCAGCGGTCTTGCGTGCCTCCTGCAGAACTGTTGGCAATGAGTGCTGATTGCGCTCTCGTTGCTACGCTGATACATGACCTCGCGTTGGAGTGCTTGCTGAAATGCTACATGTGTGAGTGGCTCAGTGGCTGCAATGAGAGGCCATTACCACCACCACCCTAATCAAGGAGCCACGTACTTGTGTCAACAGGGGATGAGGCATACTGGCGTGGCATGCATCTCTTAAAACATATTTCCTTTACCGACTGACAGTATCGTACACGACTTTCCTCACTTTTCTCTTTGTAACACAGTGGTGAGACATACTGGCGTGTCATGCATCTCTTAACCCCTTGAGTCCCAGAACGAAATTTCCATTGTAATTTGGGTACCATTAGACGATTTTTATTATATTTTTTTGTATAGATTTGAGTAGGTTTTGAGTATAAACAATATTTTATAGATATGACCTGTTTAGTATCCTTGTGGACTAACTAATTTGGTATATGCAGTTACTTTTCGCAATTTTATGGCTCGACAACAGACATTTTTTTATAGCAAAGGAAAGATCTGGGTGTGAAGGGGTTAAATCCTATTTCCTTTACAGACTGACAGTATCGTACACGACTTTCCTCACTTTTCTCTTTGTAGCACAGTGTTGAGAGGAGGGTAGTAGTAGTAGTGGTAATAGTGGTAGTAGTAGTAGTAGTATGTAGTGAAGGGGTTGAGATGTAATGGCTCTGTAATGACCTCTGCAATGGGGTCACCGCCACGGACTCTAAACATGACCTCCCTTGTGTGTGTGGTAGACGAGAACAGTACGAGGCGCTAGGCAAGACCGTGGTCATGATCTTTAACACGAAACTTAAATGACGGGATAATGTGAGGTGGAGATTGTTTCATAAGTTAGGAGCCCACTGAGATGACCTTACAGTGTGCGTGCGTGCGTGCGTGCGTGCGTGCGTGCGTGCGTGCGTGCGTGCGTGCGTGCGTGCGTGCGTGCGTGCGTGCGTGCGTGCGTGCGTGCGTGCGTGCGTGCGTGCGTGCGTGCGTGCGTGCGTGCGTGCGTGCGTGCGTGCGTGCGTGCGTGCGTGTGTGTGTGTGTGTGTGTGTGTGTGTGTGTGTGTGTGTGTGTGTGTGATTCATGTTTACGTATGTGGTGTATTTCCCACAAAATATCATCGAACACACACACACACACACACGCACTGAAACGCATTAACACATACATGTATATACATATGTAAATTACGTGGTGAATTTGGCTATTAAACAGATTTCTTGGAGAGAGAGAGAGAGAGAGAGAGAGAGAGAGAGAGAGAGAGAGAGAGAGAGAGAGAGAGAGAGAGAGAGAGAGAGAGAGAGAGAGAGAGAGAGAGAGAGAGAGAGAGAGAGAGAGAGAGAGAGAGGAGAGAGAGAGAGAGAGAGAGAGAGAGAGAGAGAGAGACTGACATCATTACATAGCAACACAAACAATTATTCTCGATATTTTCAGCTTAATTTTTTTATAGTTACTCATCCTATCCATCTGTTCCTCTTATCTAAGGCGTCCACAGGGGTTTTCTTCAGTATTCGCCTTACGTGCGGTCAAAATAAAGGCAGATGACACCGAAAAACAACGATAGATACGCGTGGACGAGGGACACATGTGCACACAAGCTTTGCAAGACTCGATGACGTCACGAGAGTTGGAGTCAAATGTAGATCTAAATAAGGCCTTAAATCATAAATAAAAACCCTAAATTGTGACTAAAGGACAAATTACAATATATACATGAATTAATTGAGCCTAAAACTATTATCCAAACTAATATTAATCATTATTGTAGCCCTTGTTAATAATGGTAAAGCCGGCCACACATACACCGGCGCGGCCTATCCGGCCGACGAAAAGGGGCGTGGCTAGAGGCGGCCGGTGTGTGTGTGGGGGTGTTTTTCATCCGGCGGGGCCTGTTGCAGCGGCCGGATGAAAATCAGTCGGCGCTTGAAAATTCCGTCCGGCGCGGCCTGCCGCCTGCGTGTGTGTGGGTGCCTTCCGGCGCGGCCCGCCCCTCGCTCGGCCAGATAATGACTAATTGTACCAGTTATAATTGTATTTATGATAATATAGGTATTATATATGACGTATTATAATATAGTATGACGTATTATATATAGGCATTATATATGGCTGCACATGCAGCCATCACCAACAAGTCATTTTCGGACAGCGGATTCATGTTGTCATCATGGTGGTCCGACGTGTACTGTATATTTTCATGAGGCGGCCGGTGTGTGTGTGGGTCTCGTCCGGCGAACGATGCCCCGCCACTTTTTGTCGGCCGGATAGGCCGCGCCGGTGTGTGTGTGGCCGGCTTTAAAATAGGCTGCGCTCCTCCCTGTGGTCAAATGAGAGTCTGTTTCCTAGGCTATTTTGATGTTATATTTCTCGTATATCGCTACCAGAAAATCTATGCATGACAATAATGTGAGTAATACTTCAAAAGCTACTTGTATGTCATCTTGCTATAGACATTTGATCAGCAAGACAGCTTAACCCCTTCACGCCCAGATCTTTCCTTTGCTATAAAAAATGGTGTGTTTTCGAGCCATAAAATTACGAAAAGTGACTGAATATACCAAATTAGTTAGTCGACAAAGATACTAAATAGGTCATAGCTATAAAATATTGCTTATATTCACTAAAAATCGTCTAATGGTACCCAAATTACAATGGAAATTACGTTTTGGGCCTCAAGGGGTTAAGCAATGGTGCAACTATGTGGGATTTTTGTTACCTTTTTTTTCTTTCTTTTTTTGCCCTTGGCCAGTCCTTTGTGATGTAAAAAAAAAAGTAGTACAAGGCTGCGCTATCGCCATCCTGCGCCACCACGGTATGAAGGAATGCCGTGGGATTATAATTATTATATGTATACTCAATCCAAGGTGCGGTTAGTGAAGAAAGGTCAATATATATAGGCTACTTTAAAGTAATCGTCCAGACCCAAATTTTTTTGCCGAATTATGTTGAATATACATTCAAAACACCTAATCCACCAAAAATAATTGATTTCCAGGCCTTATTTCCGTAAAAACACGACTTTTGTAAAAAGCGCGCGAAAAAAAAAATCTTCCCTCCAACAGGGCTACGACTGTTATTGATGACGTCAGAACAGGGACGCCCGCAGACACTCTGTCTGACACCTGTCGGCAAATGTTATGATGAGCGATTGTACTTCGGTGTCAGACAGTGAATCTGTCGCTGTGACAGATCTAGAGAACGATGCTCAATCTGACACCGAAAGAAATGACGCTGGTCGCGTATACTATGAGGAAAACGAACCTCAGATTGTCATGGAATCCTATGTTTGAGCCCGAGTACGAGGTGGATGAACAGGTGTTAGCAGAGCCTGAGGTTCAGCAGGAGGACCTGGCACTTCTCCAAAACATGGATTGGTTATTAAGGTTAAACCATGTGTGTGTGGGAATCACAATGAAGGTACTTTCGAGAAAATCCTATGGTTAGTTTTGGAGCTACAGTCAAACGTCATTACTCGGAAACCACATACTAGCATTAACTACAGCATAGAGTTGGAAAATATGCGGGCGGGAAGGCAGAAAGTGTGACAGCCACACCACCAGAGGGTCTCTCACCACAAGGCACGCCCACTCCACAACTGGTTTACTTGGTTTACTTGGTCTTGTTAAGAGGCAAAGCCTCACAGTCGTGGTGGTCCACCGCTGCTGCCAGTCCTGGCGTCCCTGTCTAACAGGGCCACCTGGTCTGGTATAGTGTTGGACTGAGTCAGTCTTACGGGGGGGCGCAGTTTCTCAACACAACTGCTCGCCCCAACACACTATAGGCGTGTATCACCCTACACACGCCACTCCTTTCCGTGTGCAAACTTTTCTTGAAAGGCACAGCTGTCTTGCTGCACCCATAAAGGATGCATGCATGTGGCATATAGCAAAAAAAATCTATCTGAAACACCCAAATATCTTCAAGTACTATATTTATCTCTGTGTTTACGTGCCTCTCTGATCAGCGCGGGAAGATGAGCCTCCCTGATGGTACGTCACCGAGCCTGAGCCTGAGCGTCTGCAAACCTTGAGAGCGTTTTGAAAACTCGGGGAATTTGCAGATTTTGATTGCGGATTATTTAAAAACGGCTGACTGGATACAAAAAGTGACGACGTGTTGTTGATATACTCGTTAATGGCTATGATTTGATTGCATTAAATCAGGAATGATGAAATGGTCTGGACGATTACTTTAAAAAAAATATTATGTACCTCAACTTAAAATTTACCTGAAAACAGTGAAATAAAGGTCAATATATATACTTTTTTCAAAATATTATGTACCTGAACTTAAAACTTAGCTGAAAGCAGTGAAATATAGGTCAATATATATAATTTTTCAAAATATTATGAACCTCAACTTAAAATTTAGCTGACAACAGTGAAATAAAGGTCAATATATATAAAAAAAATCAAAATATTCTGTCCCTGAACTTAAAATTTAGCTGAAAACAATGCAACAAAGGTCAATATATATACTTTTTCAAAATATCATGTACCTGAACTTAAAATTTAGCTGACAACAGTAAAATGTCGGAGCTGGGTTACTACACGCCCGAACTATTAAGCCCAACAGAGCGTGGGTGGGGCGGCCTGGCTAAGCCGCCGCCCTGCTCTGCCCTTCTCGGATTCCATGAAAATGAAAGTGGCGACATATACACATTTTCCTTTGGCTGCTCCACTTTGTACCAAAATGTTTGCAGTCTGGTGTCGTCAGCCGAGTTCCGGAAGCGAATTTCCTGATGGCAAACGATACGAGGACATTTTTGTTGTTGTTGTTGTTATTGATGATGATTTTAACATGCGTATGCCTTAGTAACTAATTGAAAAGTATCATTATCACCACCAGTGCCACGTTAGAGCTTCATCTTACTAGGGGAGGCGGTAGTGGAGTGGTTAGCGTCTCCGACTGGCGTTCTCGGTGACCCGAGTTCGATCCCCGAAGAAAACCAAAACCTTTCTGCACCGTTGAGTGGCCTAAGAACACCCACATGCCCTGCCTATCAACTCTACCTTCGATTGCGAGTGCATCGGAGGACACAGAGGGGCGGCATGGGCCTCACAGGCGTAAAAAAAATTATTTAAAAAAAAAAAAAAAAAAAAAAAAAAAAAAAAAAAAAAATGGGAAGACTTCGGCCACTCGACGATGAAAGAAAGATTTGTACCGAGCGGACTCGACCTCGGGACGCCTGAATCACCAATTGCAGGCGCTAACCACTCTGCCTACGCGCCTGTGTTTATGTATATATATATATATATATATATATACCTTTTTATTTATCGTGCAATAGAAAAAATGATACCCCATAAATGCTAACGTTAAGTCCCAATATCCCAAGGCCATTTCTCAGTGTGTAAAAAATAGATAAAAGTTCACGGCCGGGAGGCAATAAAAAGTTACTTCCCTTTTTAAGCCATCGAGGATGCGGCACTAGAATCGTCCTCCAGGGGGTGCTGGCGACAAGGCAGCACCCCCTCACCCCATACCTGCCCACACTCCACTCCCACACTCCACACTCTTACACACACACACACACACATACTCCACACTCACACACACCACTCTCACACTATCACTCCCACACTCCACTCCCACACACATCCACTCCCACACACCACTCCCACACTCCCACACTTCACTCCCACACTCCACACACACCACTCTCCACACTCCCACACTCCACACTCCACACACACACTCCCACACTACACACACACCACACACCACTCTCCACACTCCCACACTCCACACTTCACACACACTCCCACACTCCACTCCCACACTCCACACCACACACTCCACACACACCACACTCCACTCCACTCTCCACACTCCCACACTCCCACACTCCACACACACCACACACCACTCTCCACACTCCCACACTCCACTCTCCCAACACTCCCACAAACTCCACACTCTCCACACTCCACACTCCACACTCCACACTCCACACTCCACACTCCACACTCCACACTCCACACTCCACACTCCACACTCCACACTCCACACTCCACACTCCACACTCCACACTCCACACTCCACACTCCACACTTCACACTCCACACTCCACTCCCACACTCCACACACACCCACACCCACTCTCCACACTCCCACACTCCACTCTCCACACTCCCAAACTCCACACTCTCCACACTCCACACTCCACACTCCCCACACTCCACACCCACACTCCCACACTCCACACACACCACACACCACCTCTCCACACTCCCACACTCCACTCTCCACACTCCCAAACTCCACACTCTCCACACTCCACACTCCACACTCCACACTCCACACTACACACTCCCACACTCCACACTCCACACTCCACACTCCACACTCCACACTCCACACACACACTCCCACACTCCACACCCACACTCCCACACTCCACACTCCACACTCCCACACTCCACACACCCACACTCCCACACTCCACACTCCCACACTCCACACACACACTCCCACACTCCACACCCACACTCCACACTCTCCACACTCCACACTCCACTCCCACTCACTCCACACTCCACACCCACTCATTCCCTGGCGTACTCTCCCCTCCCTGCTGAAGGTACATAAAACTCAAGACCAATTTTATTTAATCCATCTCATTTTCGAAGTGGCGCATATCGTTCCAGTATATTTATTACATCTACTTCATTCTTTATTTTTCAATGCGTCCTCCTCCCTATTTCCCTGGGTAAGTGAACCCTTCTGTCTTGCTTCTCATTGACCTCATTTGTCTTTCCTCTCGTGACCCCATTTGTTCCTTCCTTCCTGTACATGCAACCCTACTTCTCTTTCTCCGCCCAAGTGACCCTATCTGTCCTTCCTTCTTCACATTATCACCAGACCCCTTTGCCCTCCTAGCACAGAAACACAACCGCTTCCATTGTGGCTTGGTAAGTTGGCTCTTCCGTCTCCTGTGCGTTAGGCGTGACCCATTGTTCCCTAGGTACGAGGAATGCTACACGCCTATTTCCCTCTGACGTCCACTACCAACACAACTCACCTCCACTACTGACCTTTCCTTTGCTATTCCAAAAATTCCTGTTACCTCGTAGTTTATTCTCTCCTTTAACCGGCAGACATATCGGCTGGTTCCTGCGGCCTTAACTTGCTCTGTCCTCCAAGTGTTTCTGCCACCGACAAGCGGCACACACTTTTATCCTTGAATCCTGATCGTTTTGTCTCTTTCTTAACCCCTTGAGGTCCACAACGTAATTTCTATTGTAAGTTAGGTAGGCCATTAGACAATTTTCATGCATATAAGCAATATTTTAATAGATATGACCTGCCTAGTATCCTTGTCCACTAGCTAATTTGGTATGTTTAGTTATTTTTCGTAATTTTATGGCTTGACAACAGACGATTTTATATTGCAAAGGAAAGATCTGTGTGTGAAGGGGTTAAGCAGTGATTCTAGGCAGTCTGAATGGCTTCTTAAGACCACCTCTTAACTTTACAACGCCTCTTGATTGCTATGCACGGAATCGAATGTCTCACTTTAAGGCCGACAGACACACTTGCATCTGTTTTACTTTACCTCCAACGTTGCAGTATAAACCATTCACGCAGTTAACTGGCACATCCTGATGCAACTAAGCCATGAAAAAGCAACATGTCAAAGCCGTGTCGGCCCCAATTCCTGGGCAGCTAGAATTTCGCTTCTCGTATATACAGCAAGGTTTGATGAATATTTAGTCCCTGTAACAGTTACGACCACTACTATCATTGCTTCTACAACCACTGGCTGCTATACTGCTGCTGGCAATTACCATCACTACTATTACTTATACCACCACTGCCTATCTGTGTACAGCTAACCGTTCCCATAATGAACTGTACAATAACACGTTCTATCTATCATAAGATCTCCATCTCCACCAGTGAGTTATGCAATCAATAGACTTATTCATGAGTCATTCTGCATCATCGGTTCCGAGGAATACCAGTGCTGCTCAATACACACCGTCCCATATACACTGGCATCACGAGTTCCGCCTAAGCCCCCCATGACTCGAGGCAGGTAACACACACCCAAACACGGTCTGCCATCACACAGCCCTCTTGTTCCACGGCAATCATGTCCACAAGCTGTTTGGCCGCCGGATGCACCGCCAGGCAACGGAAACGGCTTGGTATAACTTTACACAAGTTTCCTGTTGCCCAGCACGACACCACTCGGGTGCCAGCAACCCGTAAAGGAAAACTTTGCGCTGCGTGACCACGAGATGTGCAATAAACATTTTGGCAACAGACAGCCGTATTTGTGCGTACCATGTATATCTTTAACAAGTTGTATGCTTATTTTGTTTACTATATATGACATTACTAAATTTTTATTCAGCAGACCCAAAAAACAATGATATCTTGACTCATCTCTACACACACCCACACCCACACCCACCCACCTACCCACCCACACCCACACACACACACACACACACACACACACACACACACCACACCCACACCCACCCACACCCACACACACACACACACGCACGAGGCGCGGACAGCTACTCAGGTGGCTTTTTTCTCCTCTAATAAAGGCTGTGTGGGTGATGGATGTCGGGCGTCACGTGCTGCAGGACACCAAGGCGGCCTATCGCTTATCAGAGGAGTCATGACACACGTTCTAATTAGCCTGAGTCTGATTGATGGTCACTCGTCACGTCCGGATCTTTGTTGAATACCACAAAGCATTTTTCAACCACTGTAATGTGAGACTCCTGACTCGTTGTACTGGATGAAAGGCAGCTCCAGCACTTAAACAATAGGTTAACGCATTTAACTAGATATTGCTGCTCCAAATTGGTACTTGCTGCATGAAAATAGTACAGCAAATTACAGCCTGTTACTGCACACCATCCCGTGAAGGATTGCCGTTGCTGCTCTGGGTTACGTGTTAGACGAGGAATGGCGAAACTATAAAGAAATCTGAGGAAATGACTCTATTTGTAGGAATCTGAGAAAATTACTAAAGTTTATTTGCATGAATCTGACCTGCCTAAACACACCTTCAAATCTGTCTTGTCGATCTAAATACACCACTAATAACTATATAACTACAGCTAATAACAGTAACTAATAATAATAACAGAACACAACTAATAACAATACAACATCAACACCAATACTACCATCATCCAAGCCTCCACGACCATCATCATCATCATCATCATTAACCCCTTGAGACTCAGAACGTAATTTTCATGGTAATTTGGGTACCATTAGGCGATTTTTAGTGAATATAAGCAATATTTTATAGATATGACCAATTTTATAGATATTTAGTATCCTTGTCGACTAACTAATTTGGTATATAAAGTTACTTTTCGTTATTTTATGGCTCGACATACAATTTTTTATAGCAAAGGAAAGATCTGGGCGTGAAGGGGTTAACAACAACAAGTACAACAGCTTCTAACACTGAACAAGCGGTGTAACAAGAGGACCCGATCGAGGGAAGAGTAATCACCTGCCTGTCATATGCGGGGGAGACGCGGAGTGGCGTGCGGATGGCAAGTGAGCACTGAGAGACGCACGGAGACAAATATGAATTGCATTGAGGGAATACGAAGCTGAATTGATATTTTATATATATATATATATATATATATATAGAGAGGAGAGAGAGAGAGAGAGGAGAGAGAGAGAGAGAGGAGAGAGAGGAGAGAGAGAGAGAGAGGAGAGAGAGGAGAGAGAGAGAGAGAGAGAGAGAGAGAGGAGAGAAGAGAGAGAGAGAGAGAGAGAGAGAGAGAGAGAGAGAGAGAGAGAGAGAGAGAGAGAGGAGAGAGAGAGAGAGAGAGAGAGAGAGAGAGAGAGAGAGAGAGAGAGAGAGAGAAGGAAAGGGGAGAGGAGAGAGAGAGAGAGAGAGAGAGCGCGAAAACTGCGGTGACGGAGACACGTGTGGCAGAAGAAGCTTGTGTTCCCATGCTTCAGAAACACGTAAAGAGTCCCATCCAGTGATAGACGTAGGAAGATAACCTATTTGAACGAATCTGATGCTCCGAGAAGACGCAATAGCCGGGCAAATAAAAAGTGTGTCACGGTGAATTGCAGTGTAAGAGTGTGGGATGAAAGCTATGTAAGCACCAGCGAGAGTGACTTGCGAGACACGAATAGCAGACTGCATTGAAAGACGCTTTGAAGGGTGAATAGATGAGTTGGACGAGGCCCTTTCTGTAGGTGAGTCAGGTGAGTATCGAAAGGAGTGAGTGAGTGAGGATGAGGCAGGATAAGTGGACGAGACCCTTGTTGTAGGTGAGTCAGGTGAAGTGAGTGAGTGAGTGAGTGAGGATGAGGCTGGAGGCTTAGAGCAGGAAAGGCACAAGCCAGGACGTGAAGGGTCTGTTATTGTCTGGGTGGGTGTCGACCATTCAATCACACGATCTCTTGCCCCTTCAGAGTTAAGGGATGACCTTTGTGTATCGAGTGTGGGTCACCTGCTATCCTGTTTCATTAAGGGCGGCGACGGTGGTGTGTGTGGTGTCCCTGGAGTGGTGGTGGTTGATGGTGTGGCTTTGGTGATAGTGGTAAGGGTGGTGATGGTGGTGGTCTGTGGTGATGTTGATAGCGGTGGTGAAGTGTTAACGTTTTTGTTGTTGTTGGTGGAGATGGTGGTGGTTGGGGCATGTGATGAATCATTGTGGTGATGCTACTGATGCAATTGTAGTGGTGATGGTTGTGTGGTGGTGGTAATCTTATAATGGTGGTGGTGGTGGTGGTATTGTTGGCATTTGCAAGAGGCAGATAATAGTGAGGATAAATGGGGAAACAAATGTGATTGGTTTCGCCAGACAAAACAAGACAAGTGAATACCTAATCCTGTATGCAGTATATGATGCAGGTAAAGTGAGGGTGTGGGTTCAGGAAGAGTGAGAGGCGTGCGCCAGGGCAATGCGATCCCATGTAATGAATGAGTAATGTGAGTAATGGACGAGGCGGGGTGTTTGGAGCATCTGGGCACGATCCTGCGTCTTATTGAAAGCATAGACGCAGACACCAAGGAGAGCTCTGCGAGGGAAGAAAATGATGCCACCTTTGATAATATACCTTGACGTATAAGAGTAAGGATGTGGAACAAACACCCACACCCACACACACCACACCCACACCCACACCCACACCCACACCCACACACACACACACACACACATATACACTCCGTGGTGTAGGGGAAGCACGCTCGGTTCACAACCGAGAAGTCCCGGGTTCGATCCCCGGGCGGAGCGGAAACAGATGGGTTGTTTCCTTAAAACCCGAGCCCCTGTCCACCCAGCAGTGAATGGGTACCGGGTGTTAGCCGGGGTTTGTGACCTGCTCTCCGGGGTGCTGGCTTCGGCCAACACAAAGCACTAAGGATGATTGATAAAAATGTTGATATGGAGACGGGGCCACACGAGCATTGCTCAGGCCCTGTAAAATACAACTAGATGAATACAACTAGATGAATACACACACACACACACACACACACACACACACACACACACACACACACACACACACATGATAATACCAACGCCATGTCATCATAAAACATGGATATGTATAAGAGTCAACTAACTGAAATCAAAGTGGTAATAATTACATAATTACAATCTTGAGGATTTATAACTGGAACTAAAACGAGTATGTGGAAAGATGAAAGGTGGAGTGGCTTTGAGCGCCTAGAAAGAAAGAACTAGAGCTTATAGAATGAACCTTCAGGCAAAGCTGGAACTTCACACACAGCCCACACACCTCCCTCCATTCCCTAAGGGGGATAGTAACTGCTCGCTTTGGTCAATGAAAAATCTTGAGCTTTGAGTGTGAGTGTGTGTGTGTGTGTGTGTGTGTGCGTGTGTGCGTGTGTGTGTGTGTGTGTGTGTGTGTGTGTGTGTGTGTGTGTGTGTGTGTGTGTGTGTGTGTGTGTTTATTTTGAATAGCTCCTGTACACACAACATGAACCATGGTCGTGTTGTGCCGTCTCTCTATCTACTGTTATTATTTGTGCTTTGCGTTTACAGATGTTATCCCTCGCTCCCCCTTCACCTCTACGACATTCCATTTATTAAGGGTTTTGCTGTGCTAAAATAATTTATTTAAAATACTTAAACCTCAAATCTTCATTACGTTGTATTTACGCTCTCTTGCTTTTCCATTACCGTTCGTCGGAAAGGTTCTTTGTCCACTCCTTGAAGTCCCTTTATCCATTTAAACAAATAGATTAAATCCATCCTTTCCCAAGATGTGGGCAGCTTTACCTCCACCAGTCTCTCATTATATGACGGCTCTTCCAGGTCTTCCTGTTTGGAGTCACTTCCATGATTTCTTTTTGTACCTTCCTCATTTACATATATATATATATGATATTTTCTTGCATAATGGTAATGGTTGCCTTGAAGTGACATGCAAGTTAGTAAGTCTTTCACTGCGACATAATGCAAGCCTTCGTCTCTTCGGAAAGTATAGGGTATATTATTCTTGACTTCTTTGCCATCATCACAACAAAAATAAACCGTAGCTGTACTAATTTTTCCCTGGACTCCAGCTTTGGACAAACAGGTCTTTAAGCAACAGGAGACTGATGACAGTGCTATGACAGAAGGTGAATATGTTCATAGACCAGAAGGCAATACCTGCTCTCATATAGATAACAAACCCGCTTGGCAACTCCAGAAGGTATCTCTTCCTCTTTTCGACGGCAGTTATGAGTTTCTTTGCAGGCGAAAATAATCATGTTCCTGAACGCGAGCTTCGCACATCTATAAATGCGGGATGAGGATATTACTTCACTGCATTGATGTGAACAGTTTGCAGACGAAATTAGAAGTCAGTCTTTCCATGCAGAAGTAACGAAATGTTTGAGGCAGCACTCTGCGGGGACTCTTGCAGCCCCTGAGGTGACTGAGGACGCTGGTGCGAAGTATGCGGAGAAACACACACACGAGGCGTTGGGATATTCTGGGTATTTATTGCACACTCCTTTATCAGTGATGGTGGTCGGTGGCTCAGGAAGTACACGAGCCGTGCCGATTTATGGGAGGCCGCTACACCCACACCCCCTTGACGGCTGCCGCTACACCCACACCCCCTTGACGGCTGCCGCTACACCCACACCCCCTTGACGGCTGCCGCTACACCCACACCCCCTTGACGGCTGCCGCTACACCCACACCCCCTTGACGGCTGCCGCTACACCCACACCCCCTTGACGGCTGCCGCTACACCCACACCCCCTTGACGGCTGCCGCTACACCCACACCCCTTGACGGCTGCCACTACACCCACACCCCCTTGACGGCTGCCGCTACACCCACACCCCCTTGACGGCTGCCGCTACACCCACACCCCCTTGACGGCTGCCGCTACACCCACACCCCCTTGACGGCTGCCACTACACCCACACCCCCTTGACGGCTGCCGCTACACCCACACCCCCTTGACGGCTGCCGCTACACCCACACCCCCTTGACGGCTGCCGCTACACCCACACCCCCTTGACGGCTGCCGCTACACCCACACCCCCTTGACGGCTGCCGCTACACCCACACCCCCTTGACGGCTGCCGCTACACCCACACTCCCTTGACGGTTGCCGCTACACCCACACCCCCTTGACGGCTGCCGCTACACCCACACTCCCTTGACGGCTGCCGCTACACCCACACCCCCTTGACGGCTGCCGGGATCGCTGCCTCGGCGTGACGCAGCCTTACGAGCGGCGCCGATGTTCAGTGTTCTGTTAACTGGCGGTATTTTTTTCGTGTTCTAACGAAGTGAATCATTGCTGGCATGGATCTGCGGGGGTTAAAAAACGTGGTTAAAAAAAAAAAAATCTTAGTGGGTAGTGGATACCCTACCGCTTTTCACAAAAATATCTGGATCTCGCACGTTCCGTTGAGCAAATATTTCAACTCAGGACCCGTTGGCTCACCCAGAGCGTAGTACATATCAAGGCCAAGGGAATTTATATCATGGCCTTGGTACATAGAACCACTAATGGAATCTTTGAATGCCTTATGGTAGCAATCATGGAATCTATAATCCGGTTTTTTTTTGCCATTTTAACGCAAAACTATTCGTCATAGAGGAAAAATGAATAGGGAAAGAAATATTAAACTTGAGGAATTATATCTGAGTCTAGTTCTAGTATATGGGTCAGTGGATAACATTGCAAGACACTACTCTGTGGTCCGCGTTCGAGCCCCAGGTAAGGTCATTGCACTTGTCTGCCACAGTAACGCATATACGAAATAACGCTGCTCTTTCACACATATGATTCATTACGAGGCTTAAGAATTAACACGGATTTGATTTTGACGGACGGGAACTTTAACTGGGCGCGAAGATTAATTAGAGGAGAAGAGGAGGGACGTAGTGGCTGGCTTTGGCTCCACTATTACTATTGTAGCGACTTTCACTCTTGCTTTGGCGTTTTAATTCAATAATGGCTACTAATGAAGGGCGCGTTGCCGAGGAAGGGGTTGAGGAAAGTGCTTCACGCGGTACCTCGCCGGCCACTGACGACACTACCAAAATTATATTAGTAACTTTGACCATTACAGTACCTCCCGAGTTTCACGTTATCCGAGTTTCGCGATCCTCTAGTTTAGCGCTAGCCTTCGGAAGAAAGCAAGCGCGAAACTCGAGAGGGTACTGTATAAGATTCCTGAACCCAGAGAGTTCGAGTCCGCCTAGTTCGTGCTGACGTGGCGGCGCTTTGTATAGTCAATAACCTTGTAGTTGGTACTTGCAAAGTGTCTAGATAGGATGAAAATCTTATCTTATCTTTGAACCCAGAGAGGAGAATGACGGCTGATGAGTGGTACTAGCGATTCATTCCATCTGGCCGACGCGTTGAAAGAGTGTGTGTGTGTGTGTGTGTATGTGTGTATGTGTGCATGCGTGTGTGTGTGTGTGTGTGTGTGTGTGTGTGTGTGTGTGTGTGTGTGTGTGTGTGTGTGTGTGTGTGTGTGTGTGCGTGTGCGTGTGCGTGTGCGTGTGTGTGTGTGTGTGTGCAGCCTTAATTATCATTCATGTACTAAATAATTTTATAAACTTATTACTGAAACGCTCTATAATCCTCATATATTCTTTTTCTGATCAATTATAATTCATACATTAATTATTACTATGCTGATATTTGCTGGCACGGTGATAGCTTAAAACTTGCTACTTAATGTCACAGCTTCCATGGCATTGTTTTACCTTTTTTTCGGCAAGGGCTTTGGTTTCGTATTGGTTTCAGGAAAGGATATAATACCAGGGATTTAGCAGCTTTTTTCGGCGAAGTTGGTGTTGAAAGTAGAGTAATACGGGATTTTTCTTGATACTCACGGACAAAATACTAAAATCTGATGCAATAGCAATATTGTGTGTGGTAAAAATCAAGCTCGGAAAAGCTGTTGTATTTCCCCATGAGACCCAGAACGTAATTTCCATTGTAATTTGGCTACTATTAGACGATTTTGAGTGAATATAAGCAATGTTTTATAGATATAACCTGTTTAGTATCCTTGTCGACTAACTAATTTGGTATATTTAGTTATTTTTCGTAATTTTATGGCTCAACAACATAACATTTTTTATAGCAAAGGAAAGATCTGGGTGTGAAGGGGTTAAGCATATCAACCCTATGTTCCGTCCATGGGTGGGAAGCGTGCCTGTTGCTGTCTTGGTAACGGGGATGTTTCCTTGATCTGACTTGACGGAGGAAAATGTACCGTTTTGAAAGACTGATACTACCGGGCTAAACTTGCATCACCGTAATAAACATAAGTAGTAAGTAGAACGTAGAGAGTAGTAGAAATGTATGTAAGAAGAAGAAGAAGTAGAAATATTAACAACATTCCCTTAACCCCTTGAGGCCCAGAACGTAATTTCAATTGTAATTCGGCTACTATTAGACGATTTTCAGTGAATATAAGGAATGTTTTATAGATATCACCTGTTTAGTATCCCTGTCCACTAACTAATCTGGTTTATTTAGTTACTTTTCGTTATTTTATGGCTAACTACAGACACTTTTATAATGCCAATAGAAAGATCTGGGCGTGAAGGGGTTAACAACGGAATAGCAACAAGAGAAGCAAGCAAGTGACACCTGCTTCAGAATGGCAACGAGGGTGAAAATAATGGCAGGACAGCAACAACAGGCCACTAAAGCGACAAGAATGAGGGCTGTAAAGTAAAGTTGGTGTTTCAAGTACCCTTTAGCATTGCCCTATCTAGTAATAGTGGCGTATGTCTGGGTCAATTAACCCCTTGAGGCCCAGAACGCTATGTATGCATTGTAATTTAGCCACTATTAGACGATTTTAGTGCATATAAGCAATGTTTTATAGATATGACCTGTTCAGTATCCTTGTCCACCTGAATATAATTTGGTATATTCGGTCACTTTTCGTAATTTTATGGCTAGCAACAGACGATTTCATATAGCAAAGGAAAGATCTGGGCGTGAAGGGGTTAACTCTACCTTCACTGTGAGGAATAATTTCAATGGCTCTCTCATTTAGATAATAGTTCCCTTCTGATCACTCGTCTGTCTCTTCCTCCTGTGAGAGATAATCAGGCTTTGCTTCTTGCCTACTGGAAGACGATGAATTATGAATTATGATTTATTTCAAAGAACAATTATGATGATTATGCTTCACC
>JACEEZ010025435.1:225000-230000 GCA_016584305.1 Chionoecetes opilio | reverse complement strand
GAAGTGAAGGTGCAAATGACATCTTAAGTGCACACACACATACACACACACACACACACACACACAACACACACACACAACACACACACACACACACACACACATACACACACACACACACACACAGACATTTACAGAAACAAAGTTAAAAGCAGCAAAAAAGTATTCCCAGGAAATTCATCTACGACTTGCAGTAATTGATAAACTCAAATTTGTCCAAAAAGATGCAAGTACAACAACCCTCATCGCTACTGAATAAAAGGTTGCCTGAGGGGAGCCTGAGGGGAGTCTGAGGGGACCTGAGGGGACTTGAGGGGAGTCTGAGGGGAGCCTGAGGGGAGCAACAGTCACCCTCGCCACGCTCCCTTCACTGGATTCTTTCTGTCAGGGAAATGCAGTTCTTCTGACATCAGTTTTTCGAGTGTCAAAATTGAAAAAGTTGCTCCTCAGCTATTGACCCCTTGAGGCCCAGAACGGAATTTCCATTGTAATTTGACCATCATTTGACTATTTCAATTAATTATAAACAATATTCTTTAGATATGACCTGTTTAGTATCCTTGTCCACTAGCTACTTTGGTATATTTAGTTACTTTTCGTAATTTTATAGCTAACTACAGACAATTTTATAAAGCAAAGGAAAGATCTGGGTGTGAAGGGGTTAAAGACGAGTATTTTGTTTTGATCAATAGGTGAGAAAAAGAAACCAGAGCAGGACAATAGAAATAAAACTGATAGCTAGCAATGCAACCTAATAAAATAGTACTGAAAAATAAATGCAGTTCTTCTGACATCAGTTTTTCGAGTGTCAAAAGTGAAAAAGTTGTTCCTCAGCTATTGAAGACTAATAAGAGATTTTCATCCTATCTAGACACTTTGCAAGTACCAACTACAAGGTTATTGACTATACAAAGCGCCGCCACGTCAGCACGAACTAGGCGGACTCGAACCGTTGACCGAATGCACAGGGACGCTGCACATTGCGGGCTATTGAAGACTAGTAATTTGTTTTGATCAATAGGTGAGAAAAAGAAACCAGAGTAAGACAATAGAAATAAAACCGATAGCCAGCAATGCAGTTCAATGAAATAGCTACTACGCAAAGCTATGTAGTCCCTTAGCTCCCATTCCGCTTACTAAACCAGTTTCACAAGCGAGTTTCACGAGCGGCAAGAGTTGAACATTTCATCCGCCGAAACGAGCTCGCCGAATCTAAAGTTCCAAAGCGACGCCCTCCCGTGTTTACGAGTGACGTCACGAGCCCCTTGCTTCACCCGCGGGCCAATCAGCGGCAGTCTACAAAGCGCCGGGGGAAGATGAGTCACGTGATTGGGTTAGGTGCGTCGCGGTAAACCAATTACCAAGTTGGGTTATACATCGCGTCTTAAAATTAGGTCTGGCGACACGACGGCCAACTTGGGACACTTATCTCTGATTATAAATATCCAACGAACAATGGCACGCTATTAAATCCTGTACAACGAACTGGCCGGCAAATAATCTCTGAGTTGTTGCTGCGAAAAGAGAGAGAGAGAGAGAGAGAGAGAGAGAGAGAGAGAGAGAGAGAGAGAGAGAGAGAGAGAGAGAGAGAGAGAGAGAGAGAGAGAGAGAGAGCTCGGTGTCTGTAATAGGGAGCAGTGAGGGGTAGGGTCTTCATCTCCTGTATCTTTGACTCATGCATAATAAGTGAAGTAGAACAAAATTATACAGCCTCATCCATTTGACCTCCTTTTCCCATTTCTCGCCTACTACCTTCTGCCGCCTCCTCCTCCTCCTCCTCCTCCTCCTCCTCCTCCTCCTCCTCCTCCTCATGACGTCACAAAGAACACTAACGAAAATACTCTCTATGTCATCCATGCAGGAACAAACGACGTGTACAGTAGCGGATCTGAAGAAATTCTGGACAAGTACAGGAAGTTGATCCGGGAAAATCCAAGACTAAAACTAATCATATCATTATTTCAGGAAATTTCCCTCCCCAGACTAGGAGTAGCCGACGTTTTTACGATAAGGCTTTTCAGCGCAAATAACCGACTGAGGTCTCTTTGTGCACAGGAAATGTAGACTTCGCAAACTTCTGGGATAATTTCTACGAGGATCCCATCCTGGTTGAGGATTCCATCCTTTTTTGGGGATGACGGACTCCACCTCAGCCCCGTCGGCCATGCACGATTAGGACGTCTGCAAAATGAAAAAGTTTCTTCTTACAGATCAAAAACGACGAGCGACGGCGGTAGCAGCATCACCTTAACCCCTTTCTTACCCCACAGCAACGCTGGGTCCGTCCGTTTCCGCAAATACTAATCAAAGAAACTTAATCAAGGCCCTGAAAAAGTGGACCGTAGACCCCCCTGCCGGTAAACCCTCACGCAAGGTTACCAAAACTATCAAGGAATTTTAAATTTCTCTACAAAAATGCCAGAAGCATTATTTTAAAGCGTAACGAATTATTAGCATACGTTGTTGCCGAAACGCCAGATATCGTCAGTATCACTGAAGTTGGGTCAACACAAAAGATAAACATTTATTAGCTGAAATAGCCATTCCAGGCTATAGACATTCCTAAATTGTCGCACGCATAAAGCAGGTGGGGGTGTCATTCTTTACATTAAAGAAAAATTTGCAAGAAATCGAAATCGATAAAGTAAATAAAGATCATTATGACTCAGTCTACGCAAAGATTAAGCTAAACGGTAAATTGCTAACTATTGGGACAATATATCGTTCTCCCAAATCTAATGCGGAAGTAGATTGCCTCCTGTATGACGAGATAAAGTCATTTGTGAAAAATAATAACGATACAATTATTTGTGGAGATTTTAACCTACCTCATATAAACTGGAATAATATTCTGCTGATAGAGAAGGTATGCGATGCTTGATAGGGTGAACGAAGTATATTTAAATCAGGTGGTCCGTGAGCCTACAAGGGATAATAGTATCCTAGATTTATTTTTCACTACCGACATTGATCTGATTGTTACTGCGATATAGGTGAACATTTGGCAACAGTGATCACAGGCTAATCATGCGGCATAAATTGCAATGTAGACATCACAGAAAATCGGGTTTTTAGTCCCAAATTATAATAAAGCAGATTTCACGAAGATCACAGGGTACTAAGGAAATTGAATGGATTGACCTACTAAAAGGTATAACGCCGAAAAAATGTGTAATGTATTCCACTATAAACTCCAATCGGTGGTGGAAAAAAATGTTCCCATGTAAGAAACGTTTTGAATAAAATAAACAGACCCAGTTTGGATGAATAATGAGATCCAACCCAAAACATTGGCAGAAGCCCGAGCGTATAAAGTTTACAAACGATCAAATGCAGACTGCGATTCTAGAGAATACAATGACGTCAAACGTCGCTGCAAAGGACTAATTAAGTCTAAAAAGCGCGAGTATGAAGAAAAAATTGCAAAGGAATCCCAAAACAAACCCCAAAAGGTTCTTTCAATACGTTCGAAGTAAGAAAAACGTCAAAACAAGTATTGGACCACTGAAAGATAATAATATCTTGGTAAATGATAATAAGAGTATGGCCCTTCGTACTCAATGAATACTTTAATGCGGTATTTTAAAGAAGACGAAACTCCATTACCAGAACCAGTAAACATGTATTCAGGCTCGAAAGGGATAGACCTGGTAATAGGAGAGATAACAGTAGACGAAATATCAAAAATATTTGCTGAAACTTGACCCAGCAAATCCGTGGGGGTGGGGCGAAACTCTCGCCGCGACTACTTCGCGAATGTCACAGTCAACTTTCGCTCCCATTAAAGATTATTTTCAATAAATCGCTATGTGAAAAAAATGTTCCTAGTATGTGGAAATTAGCTAATGTTACACCGATATTCAAGAAAGGGAGTAAGAGCCTCGCAAGTAATTATCGCCCAATTAGTCTAACGTCCGTGATTGTTAAACTATTTGAGAAATATTGCGGGATAAAATAGTGTCTTTTCTCGATGAAAATAACTCTATACTAACTCCCCGCATGGACTTTCGAAAAAAGAGATCCTGCTTAACAAACCCACTGGATTTTTTTAATGTCATTTATTCAAACTGGGACCTAAAATTCCCTCGGATGTAATATACCTTGATTTTCAGAAAACCTTCGTACAGTTCCACATAAGCGACTGTTGACCAAGCTAAGGGCACATGCATAGGAGAGCAAATTTTGTTCATGGATTGGCGATTGGCTTTTTAAATCGTAACAACGGGTAGTAATAAATGGTTTAGGCATCTGATTGGTTAATGTCACTAGTGGGTGCCTCAGGGCTCGGTCTTGGGTCCTACTCTTTTTCTGATATATATCAACGATCTGGACGCGGACTTGTATCTAAAATATCAAAATTTGCAGATGACAACCAATTAGGGGGTAAAGCATATACTAGAGAAAAATGCGAACCATACAAAGTGATCTCGACAAACTATCAGATTGGAGTGATAAATGGCTATTAAAATTCAAATTTCCCATATATGTAAAGTAATGCATATAGGGAACGATAACCTCAAATATAACTATCAAATGCAAAATAATCGTTAACTTTAAGTACAGCAGGAAAAGGATTTAGGTGTCATCATCAGTAATGATCTGAAAACCCGTTCGCATTGCCTAGCTGCCAGTAAAAAAGGGAAATATGATGTTGGGCTTTATTAAACGTAACTTGAAATAAAAATCCGAAAATAATGACACAATTATACACGTCCCCTTTGGGTTTGGCCGCACTTGGAATATGCCGTTCAATTCGGTCGCCCTGTTTCGTAAAAGATCAGCCAAATTGGAATCGTGCAAAGAAGAGCAACCAAACAAATTCCATCTCTGGGGAAATTCATCTTATGAAAAGAGACTGCGGAAACTTAATATGTTTTCCTTAAAAAATCGTAGAAATCCGTGGGGACTTGATAGAAACCTTTAAAATCCTAAAAGGTTTTGATGTCATTAATCAAGAGGAAACCCATTCGAGCTTTCAACTCAAGTGACAACAAGAAATA
>JACEEZ010025435.1:200000-217500 GCA_016584305.1 Chionoecetes opilio | reverse complement strand
TAGGTATATCGTTCTCTTTAATGAATTAGGACGAGAGACGAAAGAGAGGTTTATGAGTTTCTTTGAGGACAGTCTGGCTTCCTGTCACACTAGAAATATACCAGTCAGCTTTGTTGTAGGTATATCGTTCCCTTTACTGAATTAGGACAAGAGACTAAAGATCATTTTGTATAGGCTTCTTTGAGGACAGTCTGGCTTCCTGTCACACTAAAAACATACCAGTCATCTGTGTTGTAAGTATATCATTCCCTTTACTGAATAACACTGGTTCTGTCCGTTCTGTTACATACAATACTGTGCCTACTACTTACACTATGCCTAATAATAGGTTTATGGGTTTCTTTGAGGACAGTCTGGCTTCCTGTCACACTAAAAACATACCAGTCATCTGTGTTGTAAGTATATCATTCCCTTTACTGAATAACACTGGTTCTGTCTCTGGTCTTACATGCAATACTGTGCCTAGCTGACTTGACGACTCCCTCCTCAACAATCATTAAAGTAATTGTCTTAGTCAGTGAAGGTTAAGGTGACTATGATGACTGTAGTGGTGTCTTGCGAAGGTGTGAAAGTATTATTACTATCATTATTATTATCATTATTATTATTATTATTATTATTATTATTATTATTATTATCATTGTGTAGACATACTGACAGGTGTAAAAATGGGTGATAAAAGAGACACGGGCTAAGAAGAAAGAACTTTATTCCTGACTATAGTTTGGTCTTTACAGGGCTTCTTCATTCCTCTGAAGAAGCCCAGTAAAAACAAAACTAGTCAGGAATAAAGTACTCGCTTCTTCTCTACTCGTGTCTCCTTCATCACCTGTTATTATCATTATTATTATTATTATTATTATTATTATTATTATTATCATTATCATTATCATTATCATTATTATTATTATTATTATTATGAAACGGGCACGTGTTTGAGATGTTGTTAGGTGCACGCTCGCCTTATGAAAAGTATAAGTATTACCCATTACTCATTACCCATTGAAAAGTATTACCCATTGATCTCCCTCGGTCATTACAGGGGTTGGTGTGAAAATGTTGGGTCACAGTAATGCAGAAAAAGAGATACGCGTTGTGGACATGACCGCTGCTCTGCTTGGGGGAATGGATACACGTCAGTATAATAATTTCCTGAGTGTAGTATTTCATTTGCTGAGAGAAATTGGTGCTATAGTTATGTGATATTAAATTTCAAATTGAACATTATTTTCTATTGTAATCGGTAATTAGAGGTATATATCGTCATTATTATTTGTATCATCATTATTATTGCTATTATTATCATCATTATTGTTATGATCATTAGTATTGGTATTATCACTATCATTACTATTATTATTATCATCATTACTGTTATTATTGTTGTTATCATTAATATTTGTTTGTATTCAACTATTATCAATATTACAATTATTGTTATCATTATTATTATGATTGTTATTATTATCATTATCAATATCACTACTATTATTATGATATTTAATTTCGTTCAAAACAAAATTAAAGCTGTTTTCATATATACTTCCATTTCACAGCAAAGTGTGTGTGTTGCCTTCAGTGTGGGTGTTGCGTCATTAATGTTTCAGTGTTTTGCGTTGTGTTGTACAGCGCTGGTTCCCTCGCGGAGAGGCTTGGCGGGTCATCACTATTTCATGGGTGACTGTACCTTTGTTACTTTGACCTTAACCTACCAATAACATCTTTGTGCTGATTTCCAGTGACCAGTAAACCATGAAGGTCAATCCGCGATGCAGATTCTCTTTGTGTAGTTGTTTATTATAAAAAAAAGTTACCGTGCTGACATTTTTGCCAAATACACCGAAGAAAACCCGTGACAATATAATTATTTTCACAAGGCCAGCAGCGCATAGTCAATTCTTGTCCTGAAATATCCTCCTGGAAACAGCACACCTGCACTCCCTCACAGGCTTCTTCTTTTTGGTTCCGATATTTTTTTTTTTGCTTCTTTTGCATTTTGTCTTCATTTTACAATAAGAACATTTTATTTGAATAAGGCAGAGCCTGAATTTCTATTTGCCGAATTCTTCGTTCTCATGATTATGCCGTAGTTTACTTTCATAATTTGTCGCTTTTCAATGTTCGTTGAAATGTGCAGGAATTGTGCACACTGACATATTAAAGAACTTTTACTTTTTGCATTTTTGCTTTTTACTTTACTTTTCAGCTGTACAGGAAAACAATTTTAAGGAAAATTATTCATCTAATATACTATAGAAGTAGCCGTGTGTCTGTGTGTGTGCCTGTCTGTCTGTCTGTTTTGGGTAGCCGAGACTGTAAATTCAATTTTAATGAGAGTAGACTAAAAAAATCGCAAATAAATCGTAGGTGGTAAGCGGCTTGGTCCCATGTCGATTGGATCATTTTGAAGGGGGTTTTGGGCTAAAAACACTTTAGGAGTATTAGATTACAGGAAAAGGTCTGCGGTAACGTCTTGCCGCACTCCACATACTCAGTAGACTCATGGACGTTTGTGTGCGTGTGTGAGTGTGTATGTGTTGGAATCACACGGAACACAATTTTACAAAGGGTTGGAATCACACGGAACGTGGTCTACCCCGAGGCACTTTGACCAGTGACCAACGACAGCAACAACACGATTGGAGTTTGCAATCACATGTCTAATATACGTATACTACTACAAACAGCAATACATGGGTCCGAAGAGCCCACAAGCACTTGTTTAATCTATTTTCTTCTACTGCCACACAATACTCGTGGCCAACTGTCATAAGTGTTCCCTTTATGAGCACGGAGCACTGCAGTCCCATCAAGATATGAAAGTCTCATTACTATATTCTGAACAACTGCAGTCCAAGACCACTAAAACTACTTTTACTTAAAACAAAACTACTTTTAGTATGGGAACTTGCGGATGTCTACAATGCATGTAATGTCCTCAATAAGGATTCTCCAAGTATTTTTACTCGTTCTAAGAAAGCACTGTCATCTCGCCCACGGAGGTTACACGAACATTATAGTTAATTATACATTACATAATACATAATAGTACAAGTATAAAATATGTGTTGCCAGTATTTGTTCGCCGAAATTCAGTTTTTGCAGCAGCCACGGGTCATATGGAAATGCCAGCGCTACTGTAAAAAAATGCATCAAATGTTTCAGGATTAAGCTTTGGGCCGGATGCCTGGACGGTATCAGATTCACTATTTGATTCTATTCATATTGAAAATATATCATAAAGTTTTATTCTTCCTTTTATCTATACAAAGGGTACCTTGCAGTCAACGATGTATGTTTTATGTCCATCATCGCAACCTATGAAGCAGCAATAACCTTCGCTGGTGAGAATTCAACCCTGATGGTTAGTGATGATACGTACTTTTTGTGGCTGAGTTTCTACCTTTTAATAATTCAGTGAACGTTTACTAAAATAACATTCAGTGAACGTTTACTACAATAACATTCAGTGAACGTTTACTACAATAACATTCAGTGAACGTTTACTATACACGTATACACACTGGATGGATGTAAATGCGTACGCCAAGACCTTACAGCTCGTCAAAATGCACTTCAATCCCACATACTGTAGAAATTACATGGAAACACTATTTTGAGGCACCAGTTTGAGAAAATATGATCCCACTTATGTCGTAACCTAATCTTTTCCGTTTAGTTATGGTTTGCAAAGACAAATCTAGAGATGGCGTGTTATGTGGTCCAATTATAAAAAAATATAATTCTGAAGAGGACACGTTTTTATTTTACGGAAGTTAGTCCCTCTCTCTCTCTCTCTCTCTCTCTCTCTCTCTCTCTCTCTCTCTCTCTCTCTCTCTCTCTCTCTCTCTCTCTCTCTCTCTGAATGCCACTCACAAATATGTACATATTCTACACATCAACAAAATGCAAAATGTGGAATCATTATTTTCAACACAATAGACGACGTTGCTAATTGATTATAAATGCTTATTATCGCCAGCAATGCCTTTTGTGTCCTATAGCATTTACGTAATGGTTGATAATGGCAATGGGAATACTGGCCACGATCATTGAATTGATGAATATGATTTTTTGCTCTTTAATGCAGATGGCTCCATGGATGCCCCCCCTTGCCCCACAACCTCTCACCCCCCTCCACCCTTGCCCCACAACCTCTCACCCCCCTCCACCCTTGCCACATAGCCTCTTACCCCCACTCCCCCCTCCCCCTACCTCTCCTCCCCCCACCCCCACTCCCCCCTCCCCCTACCTCTCCTCCCCCCACCTCCACCAAATAACTATTCCCCGCTATAATTTGCTGCACAACTATTACATGTATGATGCTTTATTCGCCTAAATATAAAGCTGCATATCCGTTGTTTGTGGCATATATGCAACTCGTTCTTCCTTCATACCCTGTTCTCTTTATTTATGCATGAATTGAATAGTTATTTCTCTTCACTGGCCCTTCTTTGTTCATCTCCTTCTCCTCTTACTACTACTATCACCACCACTACTACTACTACGACTACTACTTCTACTACGAATACTACTTCTACTACTACTACTACTACTACTACTACTACTACTACTTTTATTACTATTACTGTACTACTACTACTTCTATTACTACTACTACTACTACCACAACTACTACTCCTACTACTACTACTACTACTACTACTACTACTACTACTACTACTACTACTACTACTGCTAGAAGAACTACAATCGTTTCAGTGCAATTATTACAAGTACAGCGTAAACATTGCAGAGAGGAAAACATATTGACGCAGACTTTATGAAACGCTCACCTTCATAAGAGCTGACAAATGAAATCTCTGTTGAAGGTTTTCAATTCCAGTGAGAGTAGAGGAGCGGATAGTTAGTTACCTGGAGGGTCGTGGGGAAGTGATTAGTAGAACATGAACAGTATTGGAGAGCTATCATGCAAGGTTGTCCGTGTTCCATTTAGATATTACAGATAAATTAATTAGGGATTTGTAGCTTTTGTTTGTGAGACTGTTCTTCTCTTGACATAGTTGTCTCGTAAATCATGATGGGAATGATTTGCACGTATATAGGTCGATTGAAATTATATTTGATGGATAAATAAAGCAAGTGGGTCATAGCACAGAATTCTCAGGGACTCTGATGGTGATAGCTTTGGAGAAGGGAAACTTGTGAATACTTGATACATTTATATTAATAGTTTTGGCATTTAGGATGGATATGAAATTTTGGAAAAGGTATGCAGTTAAAGCAACAGGTATTTATATCTATTATGGTTATGATATTATACATGATATTATGAGGATAAAGTGATCGCTATTCTTTGGAAATAATTGAATTTCGAACAAGACGAAAAATAAATATTGCCGACAAAGACGATACAATTTAACCAGGCCGAGTGAGACCATTAGCAGGGTCTTTGAGGGAAATCACAGGGTCTTTGAGGGCAATCACAGGGCCTTCATCAGGGCCATGAGGCTCGTGAAGGGCAAGGCCTCAGAGGCTGTGGAGAATATAACAAGGAAGACCCTTCATTATCAGGTACAATAATTAATATAATCGAAGGAGTGAAAAAGGAAAAAGCTCAGAAGTTATTTTTTTAACAGACCATCTCAATTAAAATTTAAATGGAGACGGAAAACATAATGATCTTCTACAACGTTGATTATAAACATGTCTGATATTATGAGAGGAATAATTAAGGTTTAGACATTTATATTAACGAAAAATATATAATTTCACGAGTCGTGGAACAGATCTGACGCACTTCTGGCTTATCGCATTTCTTTTTGTTTTTGTAATGCAAGTACAGATCAAAATGAGGTAAGGCTACAAACTCAAGTATAGAAGTGAGAGTGAGCGAGTATGACCCCAGCCTGGAGACAATCACACTTGCAATAAGGCGAAGGATACTGCCAGAAACACTGCCTTGATGACTCCAAATCGATAGGGGACAACACAAAAATAAGGCTATGCTCGAAGAAACCAAAGAAAAGAAAAATTTAGCATACTGAGTTGAGTAGTTTTGCTAAGAGAAGACCTTCGTTATGGAGTGTCGCCGAGGCCTTCACGACCAGAGTGGTGAGCTAGCCACTCCAGGGCATTGCGATTAACCCCTTCACGCCCAGATCTTTCCTTTGCTTTATAAAATAGTCTGTTGTTAGCCATAAAATTTCGACCACTAACTGAATATACCACATTAGTTAGTGGACAAGGATACTAAACAGGTCATATCTATAAAACATTGCTTATAGTCACTAAAAATCATCTAATGGTACCCAAATTACAATGGCAATTACGTTCTGGGCCTCAAGGGGTTAACACTGATACACAACTGATGAACACTGATAGCCACTCAGATGAAGACTTCAGTTAAGGGAGAGTGGATTGAAAAGTGCTCGACTACGTACGTGTAAGTGATAGGATATACGTAGCATTATTAGGTGAGGGATGAGAGTATACAACACGGAAATACGAGAACGCTTCAATATAAAAGGCTTCAATAAAAAAAATAAAAAAAAGGGAGTGAGTTAGATGTTCATTATTAGATGCATCATAAAAAACACCCCATATGCTATAGTGTTTTACTATTATTTCATCCACCTAGATTTATGTAAGAGACTAGCATATGTGTGTGTGTGTGTGTGTGTGTGTGTGTGTGTGTGTGTGTGTGTGTGTGTGTGTGTGTGTGTGTGTGTGTGTGTGTGTGTGTGTGTGTGTGTGTGTGTGTGTGTGTGTGTGTGTGTGTGTGTGTGTGTGTGTGTGTGTGTGTGTGTGTGTGTGTGTGTGCTAAATGCTTGTTGAATTTTATGTGTTTAGTAGTTTATCGTAGTAGTAGTAGTTTTAGTAATTATTTTTTGTTGGACTACAGTTTGTTACTCAAAATTTGTGGGAATGTTTCTTTTTTGGACATTGAGTGTTTTGTCTATTATTAATGATATAATGTGTAATTTATGTATAAAGTTGTGGTCAGTAAATAAATAGTCTATCTATCTATCTATCTGTGTGTGTGTGTGTGTTGTGTTGTGTGTGTGTGTGTGTGTGTGTGTGTGTGTGTGTGTGTTGTGTGTGTGTGTGTGTGTGTGTGTGTGTTGTGTGTGTGTGTGTGTGTGTGTGTGTGTGGTGTGTGTGTGTGTGTGTGTGTGTGTGTGTGTGTGTGGTGTGTGTGTGTGTGTGTGTGTGTGTGTGTGTGTGTGTTGTGTGTGTGTGTGTGTGTGTGTTGTGTGTGTGTGTGTGTGGTGTGTGTGTGTGTGTGTGTGTGTGTGTGTGTGTGTGTTGTGTGTGTGTGGTGTGTGTGTGGTGTGTGTGTGTGTGTGTGTGTGTGTGTGTGTGTGTGTGTGTGGTGTGTGTGTGTGTGTGTGGTGTGTGTGTGTGTGTGTGTGTGTGTGTGCGTGTGTGCTATATCAACGTATCTTTCTCACACACGAGGCAATTATTTCATGCCTTGCAGCAAAAATACGAAAAACCCTTAAAACGGGATTTGCCGATTTATTTTTTCTTGATGTTTGAAAATTCTAATCATACGCAAATATACTTTTAATTATAAGTCAACACGTTAAAAATATCTTTGCCCTAGTAAAACCTAAATTCATAGCAATACTAGAAATGAAAGTGAAATGATGCTACGGTGCATAACATTAACTCGTTTTAAATTTTCATCAGTGCATGTATGTAGTACTTCCGTCTGTCCCGCGTGATTTGTAATGGAAATTTCCGTGTTCGGTTGTCTTTTCGAGAGATTTCAAGGCACTTCTCATATTCTACAACGTGCATGTAGTCTTAACAAAACAGGCTATTTTATAAGTAACTATGATCGTTTACATTTGCCTCCCTCCCTGAGAAAAGAGCACTTCTAATCGCATCAAATACTCATACAGTAATTGAGCAAAATATTCTTCTATTCGATTCTTTATATACGAGTTCTGTCCGGTCGTCGCCAACGTGCCGGTAGGACGTACACTTGGCGCCGGGTAGACCTCCCCCCCTCCCTCGGGACACTGCAGTCCTCTTTCGTCTACATGACACTTACAAGCAGCTGGACGCTTCACGATTAGATTCCTGCAAGGTGACGTATTACTGCACGGCCGTGTCATCAATACTGAAGGTCGCTCTCGTCTCTTCTACAATTCTCACAACAAAACATTGTACATAATGAAAGACATCACTACAAGAGACGCACAGTTTCTCCACCCCTTGAACGAACACATTTACGCCTACAAGGTGAGGGTTCAACTGTAACCATGCATCACCGAGCAGAACATTTATGATAACTGAAGTGAGGTGAGGCACAGCTTACACACTCTTTAAAATATATTCCGTAATCCTGTCGCACATCATGAATAACAGAGTTTGAAATGACTGAAAGAATGATTTTAACTCTTGGATAATTCAAAATGGCATTACAATACTAATAATTTACTGTTAAAACATTATGCACGAGGAAAAGAACAAGAAGTGCGGCAAATACTTCAGTTCATTTTTACTGCCATGAAAATGATTTGTTTGTTTGCTTTTAGAAGGGAAGGAAAAAAAATATGCATTTCGCAAAGCCGAGCGCGGCTGCCTGAGATTTAATCCTTTATTCTCTGCATCAGGATATAACCCTTCGCACGGAGCTGCAGCGCTTTGGGACGCGCTCAGATGACGCCACATCTGTAACACACACACACGCACGCACACACACACACACACACACACACACACACACTACACACACACACAGTCACACAAACACACACACACACACACACACACACACACACACACACACACACACACACACACACACACACACACACACACACACACACACACACACACACACACACACACACACACACACACACACACACACACACACACACACACACACATGTATATACACACTAAGGTCGATGTGATAATGAACACGGTGATGGGGAACGTCATGAAACAGAGAATTAAGGAAAATACAATATCTGAGGAAATGAAGAACCATCAAGACTGGATTTGATATCAACCAAGCAACCAGATATAAGCGACAGGCTAATGTACCAGTGCCCATTAGGTAGCAGTGACCACATTCTCATAGAACTTGACATAAATGAGAAATAGTGACGTACACAGATCACAAACACTTAGAATTGGAAGATATGACTTAGTTAGGGAAAGCTGACCTTGACATGTTAAGAATATTTGTTATGAAAACGGATTGGAGTGACTTAGATAAGGCTATTGGTGCCAAGGAGGAATGAGAGGAGGTACTACACATATGAAAGGAGGGAGGGAGAGGTATGTTTTTTTTTTTTTTTTTTTTTTTTTTTTTTTTTTTTTTTTTTTACATCTGTGCCTGAGGTTGTGAGGAAGGTGAGAAAACTAAACACAATATTCTGACAACACATTTTGAACATATTGAAAAGACCAACAGTATTATTGTCAACACTCGCCTCACAGCCGTCACCGTCCCCCGCCGTCACCTGCAACACAGAGACCAGGCCGTCACAATCACCGCCAGGGAGTAGAGGTCATCACAGGTCATATAACTGTAGTCTATTTTTATTTAATAAAATCTATTTTTTTTAACGAGGCAAAAAATCCTGACCCCTTGCTGCTTACTGACTGATATTTGATGCCAGTAGAAGGGAATACTACGCTTCTTCTAAATTTCAGCTGTATTTCATCATAGTTATCCATATTATCAGGTATACATAGGCATAAATTTAAGCATGAGACCTTAAGATAGAATGGAATTTTCTTGATAAACCACACCACATAGACAAACAATGGCATCATCAGCTTCGTATTTTTTTCTCTCTTTAAGAAACTATAGGATCATCAGCTCTCTCTCTCTCTCTCTCTCTCTCTCCTCTCTCTTCTCGTCCTCTCCTCTCTCTCTCTCTCTCTCCTCTCTCTCTCTCTTCTCTCTTCACTCCCTCTCTTCTCTCTTCTCTCTCTCCTCTCTCTCTCTCTCTCTCTCTCTCTCTCTCTCTCTCTCTCTACGAGTGTCACTGAATCAAGGCAGCAGCTCATGAGACACAGGCTTACACCCACACCAGCAGTTAAGCTCTTAGAAGTGACCTTAATCCCAGAAAAATAACACTTCTTAGTCATTCCAGTCTACCTCAAAGTTACTTGGTCTAAAGTTATCGCGGCGTCTGTGTCGAAGTTAAACACCGGATTAACCCTTCCAAAGTTCTTCAGGGGATATTACGCGTTGAACACACAAAGACGCGCCATGCCTCTCTATATATAGTCGGGGATATTTTCACAGGATCGTTGGAACACTTGGTTGCAATGGTGGTGGTGGTGGTGCTTGATGACTGCTTACATCAGCGCCTGCCTTGAATATCTACGACTTATGATACGCGTAAGTCCTGTGTGTGTGTGTGTGTGTGTGTGTGTGTGTGTGTGTGTGTGTGTGTGTGTGTGTGTGTGTGTGTGTGTGTGTGTGTGTGTGTGTGTGTGTGTGTGTGTGTGTGTGTGTGTGTGTGTGTGTGTGTGTGTGTGTGTGTGTGTGTGTGTGTGTGTGTGTGTGTTGTGTGTGGTGTGTGTGTGTGTGTGTGTGTGTGTGTGTGTGTGTGTGTGTGTGTGTGTGTGTGTGTGTGTGTGTGTGTGTGTGTGTGTTGTGTGTGTGTGCGTGTGTGTGTGTGTGTGTGTGTGTGTGTGTGTGTGTGTGTGTGTGTGTGTGTGCGCGCGTGTGTGTGTGCGTGTGCGTGTGTCGTGTGTGTGTGTGTGTGTGTGTGTGTGTGTGTGTGTGTGTGTGTCGGATCTTTGGTTAAGGGTGGGGACCTCGCACACTACACACACCCATCCCCTTGCTCAATAGGGAAAGGAAGCGCCCACATGTATCTGTGAAAAATTCCCAGGAGCGAGCGAGGCCGGGGATCGAACGTCCGACCACAGAATGCAGATACTACTAGATAGAAAGTTTAGTAAAGAATAGATAGATTTTATGCAGTTCTATTAAGCCTTTTCTCAACATATAGTCTTCCGTCCCTTGCTGTTGCCGCATCGGACACACAAGACCCGGGGACAGCAAGGTAGGGATGGATACGTAACTTATATAATGACAAACAGTTATCATAATACTGGCTTTGTGGCGGAATGAAAGTGTAGAGCAAGGGTAAGTCTGTAGCTGATGCATAGTAATCAGCAGCAGGCCTATACCTGGTGGATATCATTAAAAAAACTGTCATAAATAATGGCTTCAATCACCAAAAGCTTCGTTTGGAAACACAGAGAGCCCGTGCGTGTGCAATGTCATGCATGTATCGCAGACAAACAACACATATTTATGAATTACATGAATGTGTCGCAAAAACCTACATATTGGAGCGTGATGCATGACGTACATGTTAATATACATATGACTATTTGCATAAAATATTGTTCAAAATGTAAAACACATATTTGCTGTAACAATGACAACATTATAATTCTGCATTATTATTCTTTTTTTTTTTGGGGGGGGGGGGGGGGGGAGCAGCCGCCAACAAAAATATTCCCTTTTCTTTACCGCTGACAGACTGACGTGTCTGGAACGCTGGGTTTACAAATAAAAATATCAAAAAAACATCAACTAAGGATTCAGAGCTGCAAGTGGATACACAAGTTTGAAAGCATTCCTTTTCAACATCTGAGTCAGTCAATGGGTGAATCATTCATTGCTGCATGACGCAAGAGCCTGACTCCGCGCCGAGATGAAGATAATGACGTGTACATGTCAATGTACATGTCAATACATGTCACAGCCACACTCACTGGTCAGGATAGACAGTGTTGTGACGTGCTCTACCTAACATTCATTGACTGGCGTCCGCGCATCGTTTAACACAAGAAACCGATGTAAAGCTGTCGGAGAACGTGTATTCTATCTACGAATTGGTTCATAAAATAAATAGCAGAGATGAAGCGGCTTCTCGTCGGAAATACTAATGACAGCCACGATTCCCACCCTCCTCCGCCTCGTGATGACACAAACACTAATATAGCCTCGTTGTTGTTGTCGAGTTGTTGCTTCATCATTATCCTAACAACACGGTATTAAACGCACGGCAAGGCGCGCTTCTGACGCCGAAAATACTCTTTGAGCAGATCAGTCCTGGACATTAACCAACTTTAAGTCCACAAAGTCATTGAGTACAAAGTCATTATATCTTGCAGCTCATAAACTTGATGCCGTGATGACAATAAACATTAAAAGTGTTGTTGAGCGTTGTCGGCGCGATGAGGCAGATATAAAGAAAGCTTGTCGAACGTTAAGACAACAATCATCATCAAACCACAAACGTACACGAACGGCAAATTGCGGCGGGAGAAACTTCTTGTCAAGCAGGGAACTTTCTGTTTATATTAGAAAAGTTCAGCAATGTATGGCAGTTAAAACAGTTTAGCAAGTATTCATATTAAATCGGAGAAAAAAAATCATACAAGTGGCTGTTTCATACAAATGGGAAAACATAATCTACTGCCAGCCTTTCATAATTAGAATAAACATTTAAAACAAGTATTACATTGAAATAAAAGATAAACATAGGATACATTTAATTTTCGTGAGCCTGAATGAGAACAGAAAGACGCTATGGGTATATATTAGACCGAGCGACCACCGTGTACCATTACCCCCTAGAGGCCCAGAACGTAATTTCCATTGTAATTTGGCTACCATATGACGATTTTTAGTGATTATAAGCAATATTTTATAGATATGACCTGTTTAGTATCCTTGTCGACTAGCTTACATGGTATATTTAGTTACTTTTCTTAATTTTATGGCTAACAACAGACAATTTATATAGCATAGGAAAGATCTGGGCGTGAAGGGGTTAATACTTGCTACGCACTTACATACTAAGGTTGAAAAAAAAAATTAAGGTTGAAAGGAGGAGCATGAACGAGGCACTCTGCAGCATGACGCGCCTCTCTTCAGTCAAAAGGAGTAAATATGGTTAGGTAGGTATTTTGTTAGAGTTAATTGTTAGTTAATTAGCAAGTACGGGGAAGGAGGAGGAGGAGTGAGGAAGGTGATGGGAAGGATAGGAATGAGTGGCAGTGGTTGGCTTGTAGGAAAAGGATAGGAATGAGTGGCAGTGGTTGGCTTGGAGGAAAAGGATAGGAATGAGTGGCAGTGGTTGGCTTGTAGGAAAAGGATAGGAATGAGTGGCAGTGGTTGGCTTGGAGGAAAAGGATAGGAATGAGTGGCAGTGGTTGGCTTGGAGGAAAAGGATAGGAAGGATGAGTGGCAGTGGTTGGCTTGGAGGAAAAGGATAGGCATGAGTGGCAGTGGTTGGCTTGGAGGAAAAGGATAGGAAGGATGAGTGGCAGTGGTTGGCTTGGAGGAAAAGGATAGGAATGAGTGGCAGTGGTTGGCTTGGAGGAAAAGGATAGGAATGAGTGGTTGTGGTTGGCTTGTAGGAAAAGGATAGGAATGAGTGGCAGTGGTTGGCTTGGAGGAAAAGGATAGGAATGAGTGGTTGTGGTTGGCTTGGAGGAAAAGGATAGGAATGAGTGGCAGTGGTTGGCTTGGAGGAAAAGGATAGGAATGAGTGGCAGTGGTTGGCTTGGAGGAAAAGGATAGGAATGAGTGGCAGTGGTTGGCTTGGAGGAAAAGGATAGGAAGAGCAGGGCAAAAAGGTTGAGTGGTGTTGCTTGAGAAAGAAGAAAAAGAACAGGTGAACTAGGGAGAGCGGGGCAGGTTGCATCATTGCCTCTAACTCGCATGTTATCACACGTATACATCGTCTTAATACTACTACTACTACTACTACTACTACTACAATAAACTACTACTACTACAACTACCACAATAATAATAATAAGAAAAAAAGTTAATACGAGTTAGAGGCAATGATGCAACCTGCCCCGCTCTCCCCTACAGGTGAAGGGCAAAGGAGGAGGAGGAGGGGCAAGGGAGTATTATGAATATTGAACGATGAAGAGGGAGAAAAACTAGCATATGAGAGGATTAAAAGAAAGAAAAAAGATTGAACAAAGGTTAGGGAATAAAAGAGGGGGAGCGGTATTACATGGCAGGTAAAAATTAGGTCAACAAAGTAGGGTGGACGAAAGAAAAACACGAAGGGAATTGCGACTGTAAAAGAACGACAACAAAAGAAACCAATACAATATCAGAGGTTAAGAAGATGTAAAGGTAAGGATACATAGCGAGGGAGCTGGAAAACATGCAGCTCATTATAAAAACACGAAGGGAATAAGACTATATAACGAAAACAAAGGAAAGTAATACAATATCAGAGGTTAAGAGGATGAGGATACATAGCGAGGGAGCCGGAAAACATGTATTTCATTATTTATGTTGATGCTGTGGCCTTGTCAATCAGGGGAAGCAGGAAGCGTCGAGCAGGAGAAGCAGTGCCTCATTTTCTCCTTCCTTCAACCAGTGCCAACCGACGTCAATCAAAACGTCGACGGTATGTCAGGAAAATTGCTAACCTGAGTGTATAACGCAAGACATAAACGAGCATTGTGTCCAGGCGGTGACGCGGAGGACAGCCTGACGCGTAGCCCGTGTTATGAAAATATGAGAAGTTTTCGTGGGAGTAGATTTTGATATAGTACATTCTCTCTCTCTCTCTCTCTCTCTCTCTCTCTCTCTCTCTCTCTCTCTCTCTCTCTCTCCTCTCTCTCTCTCTCTCTCTCTCTTCTCTCTCTCTCTCTCTCTCTCTCTCTCTCTCTCTCTCTCTCTCTCTCTCTCTCTCTCTCTCTCTCATGGGCTACACTGCCTGTTCTTTGAGATAGGCAAGGATGCAAAGGGAAGTAAGACAGACAAACAAACTAACTTGAGGTTCAGTCAGCCAAACATACATACATACAAAGATAAAGTTAGACGAGTAACGAGAAGGAAACTAGAACAGACAGAGAGGTAGGTGGATGAATAGACGGACAGACAGAGACGGAAAAATAGACCGAGATGGATACAGAGAAGTCCACAAAGAGAGAAAAGCAGACAAAGAGGAATTCATGGAAGTAAAAAGTTTGGGAGATAGACACATGAAAACCAGTATGCAAGAATTGAAAGCAAAAAGGAGTAATCTCGCCATCTCTTTCTCTTAGTAACCCCCTCTACCCCCCTCCCTCCACACACTCCTCTCTCTCTCTGAGAGAATTCTGAGGAATTGAAGCAGGAAGGGAAACAGCATGAAAGGGGGGATTTGCAGAACAAAGCAACCCTTATGAAGCTTAACGAAGATTTTCGAGCAAGTAGAAAACTTACAAAGGACCTTGAAGACAGGTGTAATTGCCAGGAAGACTATAACCGTCGTAACAACTTGCACATTATTGGTATTGAAGAACGACCAGAAGGTGAATCTTGGAAGCAAACAGCGGTTCAAGTCTCAAAACTATTGGAAAACAAGCTTGAACTACCTAACCTCCAGCTAGAACGAGCTCATAGGCTGGGTCAACGGTACGAAAACCGAAGCCGGCCTATCATCGCTCGATTCTCAAGATTCTGTGATCGGGATGCAGCCATGAGGAACGTTTACAAGCTACGAGGAACTAGTATTTATAGAAATGAAGACCTGTGTCCTGCCTCGCAGAATATCAAGAAAGCTCAGATTCCTCTGATGAAGGAGGCGAAAAGTCAAGGAAAAATTGCGTATTTTCGGCACACTAAGCTGATAATTAAGGAGAGGTCGTTTGCGCCTGCGCATGACGCACCAGTCGGGGTGGCGCCGAGTTCCAGCTCTGCTCCGCCTGGCACAGCGGTTCGAGGCAGTGGTGCTGCGGTGCTGGTGGTTCAGCTCGTGGCCAGGGATGAACTACCGTATGAACCTGCATGTGAATATTATTTTTGTGACACATTGTTAGCGCATAGATTTACCAGTAGTTCTTTAAAACTGTTATCTTATAACATTTCCAGCATTCCTCTTCACTTTGACACTTTTGTGGACCAGTGCTTAGATCGGGTAGACATTAATTTTGATGTTATTGGTTTTTGTGAGACACGCTTAAGCGATGCCACTTGTTCACTTTATAATTTAAACAATTTTTATCCACATTTCACGAACAAGAATACACGTGGAGGAGGAGTGCCGATCTATCCTCCTAGACGTTACACAAGTTCAGTACTATATGACATATCTTTGCAATGACCTCATATAGAATCTCTGTTTTTGAAAGTTACTAAACCTTTTTGTTTTATTGTAGGAATAGTTTACAGACCACCCAAGTCTACCATTGAAGCATTTATGTCGTCCATTGATAGTATTGCCGAGTGTTTAGTGGCTGAAAACCTGCCATGTTATATGATGGGGAATTTCAACGTTAACCTGCTTAAAAATGAGAACAGGGTTCAGGAATTCACTAACCTGCTTTTTTCTTATTACTTTTTCCCAACAATAACCAAGCCAACCAGAGTTACTGCGACTTCAGCTTCTTTAATTGATCATATTTGGACAAGTAATTTACAAAATCATCAGGTGAGTGGCATATATTATACTTCAATTAGTGATCATTTTCCAATATTTAGTGTATTTTCTGTTAATAATGACTGTCATCCAGTCTTTTATAAAAACTTTTTCTAAGAGATCATTAAACAAGCTATCAATAGAATAATTTCAAACAGATTTGGCTAATAATTATAATTGGATCTCTGATAGGACTGAAAATGACGTGAATGTAAGTTTTGATAATTTCATGGAAAAATTTTGTTATTTATATGACCAACATTTCCCACTCAAAAAATTTACTTATAAAGAAAAACACAGTGATAAACCCTAGATAACTCAAGCAATAATAACATCAATTAAGCGCCGGAATAAATTACAGAAACTCTATGCAAAATGGCCACTTACATATGAGAAACAGTTCAAACAGTATAGAAATACTCTCACTTCTTTAATAAGGGCAGCTAAGGAAAACTATTATAAATCCAAGTTGAAGGATAATGCAGGAAATTGTAAGAAAACATGGGATATCGTAAATTCTATGATGGGAAAAGGTAGTAATAACAAAATGCCGGACTTTATCTCTTTCCAGGGTAATAACTCATATAATCATCACGAAATAGCAGAGTCATTTAATGAATACTTTACTACTATTGCAAGCAGGTTACCTGTGAACATCCAACAGCCTTCTGTTCCATTTACTTCCTACCTTCCTGAATCTCAGCCATCTTCTTTCCTTCTTCGCCCAGCACTTCTTTCGGAAATAAAAACAGTCATCAGAAATCTTAAATCAACTGCTGCTGGGTTTGACGACATCAATATAAATGTAATTAAGAAATGTTCTGATGTAAATTCTCCTTTCCTTGTAAACATTATCAATAGATCTTTTAAAGAAGGTTGCTTTCCTAAACATCTACAAATTGCAAGAATTGTTCCTGTGCACAAAAAAGGTGAGAAAATATTGCATAGTAATTATAATTATAGGCCAGTCTCAATTCTTCCCAGTTTTAGTAAAATTTTTGAAATTTTTTTTGTCACTAGATTAATGGATTATATTTCTAAATGTTCTATTCTGTCAAATGTTCAATTTGGTTTTCATCCTAATTGCTCCGCCGAACTTG
>JACEEZ010025435.1:182500-195000 GCA_016584305.1 Chionoecetes opilio | reverse complement strand
AGTTGAACCCCTTGAGGCCCAGAACGTATATTTTTATTGTAATTTAGCGACCATTATAGACGATTTTAATGCATATAGACTACTTTATTGTAATTTAGTGACCATTATAGACGATTTTAATGAATATAGACTACTTTATTGTAATTTAGCGACCATTATAGACGATTTTAATGAATATAGACTACTTTATTGTAATTTAGCGACCATTATAGACGATTTTAATGAATATGGACTACTTTATTGTAATTTAGCGACCATTATAGACGATTTTAATGAATATGGACTATTTTATTATAATTTAGCGACCATTATAGACGATTTTAATGAATATAGACTACTTTATTGTAATTTAACGACCATTATAGACGATTTTAATGCATATGGACTATTTTATTGTAATTTAGCGACCATTATAGACGATTTTAATGAATATAGACTACTTTATTGTAATTTAGCGACCATTATAGACGATTTTAATGCATATAGACTATTTTATATATATTCCCAGTAATGTACCCTTGTTCACTAGCTAATTTGGTATAATTATGTTATGATACTTTTCGTAATTTTATGGCCAACATTAGACGATTTTATATAGCAAAGGAAAGATCTGGGCTTGAAGGGGTTAAGTAAGCTCCGTAATAATTGATGTCAGCACGTAATATGTAATGATAAATATCAACACAACATGACAAGCCTGTAAATACGCGACATGTTGGCGAGCCTGGTCCGTAATGTTAAGGTTCACGAGGCGATGCAACGGATGCAAATATTTTGAGAGGAAACAGAATATAAAATGAGGTGAAGTCAGTCCACCAATTAGGTAAATCTTCGTGTTTTTGTTGATATTTACACGAACGTTGATGAAAAAAATCAAACTTATGATTATATTAGTTAAGGCTGATTCACACTGGCGTTTTATCGGCCTTTTTATCTGACGAGAAGTCGGTCTCTTGAAAGACCGAGCGATCGGTGTGTGATTTTTGTTGAAAACCTATTGCGATTATGACACCAGCCCCAGACCCAGACCCCTTCTCGTCAGATAAAAATGCCGAAAAAACGCCAGTATGAATCAGCCTTTATAGTAATACCATCATTATTTCTATTATCATTATTTTTGTTATCATTATTATGATTATTGTAAATATTATTATCATCATTATAGTTATCATTGTTATTATCATCATTATTATAATCATCAACATTACATTACTATCACTATCATTATCATTACTATCATTATCATTATTTTTACGATCATAATCGTCATAACAATTTTCATTATTGTTGCTGGTCTTGTTCCTCTGTTGCTATTACTACTACTACTACTACTACCACTGCTGCTACTACTACTACTACTACTACTGATACTACTACTGATACTACTATTGCTACTACTACTACTACTACCACTGTTGCTACTACTACTACTACTACTACTACTATAAAGGGGTGGGTCAGGATGGCATCCGTTCTCTACTCTTACAGAATGCCTCCAAACAATTACTTGCAAATATTTGTGTGTTTATGAATGCATGTTATAGCCACTGTTATATCCCTTCACATTTGCTTAGGGGTGAAATAAATCCTATAATAAAAGATACTAAGGGAAATATCGGTGATTCAAACAATTATCGACCAGTAATGCAGTCATCATGTATACTGAAATTATTTGAAATGCACATATTGGTCATTTTAGAGGAAAAACTTGATTTTAGCCATAAACAGTTGGGTTTTTGTGCAAACATGTCAACCAATGATGCTTGTTTCCTTCTAAAAGAAACTGTTCATACATATACAAAAAATAATGATAAAGCATTTGTAGCATTTATGGATTTGTCCAAAGCTTTTGATAAGGTAAATCATTTTATTTTAGGTAATATGTTATTAGATAGGAACATTTTTCCTGACATTGTTTTATTTTTAATGAATTATTTGAGGAATCAGAGTGCTAGAATTATATGGAATGGTCTTCAAGGATCTTATACAGAAATCGATACTGGTGTAAGACAAGGAGGAATTTTGTCGCCATTTTTATTTAAATTATATATTGATGATCTTCTCAGGGACATATCCAACCTTGACGTAGGATGTAAATATGGATCATTTAGAATGAATATTATAGCGTATGCTGATGACATAGTTTTACTTGCTGACTCTCATAATAACTTAGAAACATTATTAGATGTATTTGAAAGTAAAATTAAAAGTTTGAAACTAAAGGTAAATCATTAAAAATCTAAATGTATGGTGTTTCATGATGTAAATAAAAAGAAATGTAAGATGAAGGGATATATAAGTCACTATAAAATCGTGGAAAATTTCAAGTATTTAGGACATTATTTGTCATTCAATTTTTGTGATAAAATAGATGTAGAGGAAAGGCTTCAAAGTTTTTACAGTAAATTTAACACTGTCTTGCGTAAGTTTAAAGGAATCAATTCACAAGCATTACTTTTTCTATTCAAGTCATACAGTATTCCTATCTATGGTCTTCAAATGTGGAATTTATGTAAGATTAACTCGAGTTATATATTTAAAACATTTGAGATAGCTTATGCAAATGCACTTAAGAAAATTTTAGGATGTCCATTTTTAACCAGTAATCACAGTATTGTCAAAGAGTATAACATGCTTTTATTAAAACATCATGTAACAACAGTTCAAGCTAGGTATTTTAGATCTTTAAGCAAGAAAAATTATTCTGTATATATTTTGAACAAACCTTTGTTTTTTGAGGGTATGTCTTTTAAATCTTTTTTAATTTTTTTATTCAGAATTTATAAAATAACTTTTTTAGATAATAGTATGGATGTAATTTTAGCAAGAATTACTTGGGTTCAGAACCAAGAAAATATGAGAGGAGTTCCACTTCCTATAAATTCATGATATTTTTTTTTTTTTGTGATATGTAATATACAACTCCTTGTATGTTATGCAATAAAGATGATGATGATGATGATGATGATGACTACTGATACTACTATTGCTACTACTACCACCACTGTTGCTACTACTACTACTACTACTGATACTACTATTGCTACTACTACTACTACTACCACTGTTACTACTACTACTACTACTACTGATACTACTATTGCTACTTCTACTACTACTACCACTGTTGCTACTACTACTACTACTACTACTACTACTGATACTACTATTGCTACTACTACTACTACTACTACTACCACTGTTGCTACTACTACTACTACTACTACTACTGATACTACTATTGCTACTACTACTACTACTACTACCACTGTTGCTACTACTACTACTACTACTGATACTACTATTGCTACTACTACTACTATTACTACTGCTACAACTGTTGCTACTACTACTACTACTACTGATACTACTATTGCTACTACTACTACTATTACTACTGCTACAACTGTTGCTACTACTGCTACTACTACTACTACTACTACTACTACTTCTACTACTACTACTACTACTACTTCTACTACTACTACTACTACTATACTTCTACTGTTGCTACTACTACTACTACTACTACAACTACTTCTAGTACTACTACTACTACTACTACTACTACTACTACTACTACTACTACTGCTACCACTGTTGCTACTACTACTACTACTACTACTACTACTACTACTACTACTACTAAAATGACGAGTACTACAAAGCTTTCCTGCATATTTTCTATACTATTTTATCATTACAAAGCAAAATCACCACAAAGAATCTAGAACATACAAGCAAGAAAAAAAAAAGAGAAGGCCAATACGTCGATATATACGCGAATAAATAAAATAATGCGAACTTAAATCATCGAAAATAGAAAAATAGAAAGAAAAATCGAGTAAACCACTACAAATCGGAAACAGGAAAGGTGATTTCAATACCGGCAGAGTAAATATTTATTGTGCGTTCGGCGAGAAACTCAAAATATTTTCTGGGAGTATTGGGCGGCGAGGCGTTGGTCCCTGTTGGCCTTGACGTGGGCGGCGGGAAACACGACGCCAACACATTCTGACGCGGGTTCTGCCTGCCTTACCGGAAGAGAAAGAGAGAGAGAGATACAGTGAGAGAGAGAGATACAGAGAGAGAGAGAGATACAGAGAGAGAGAGAGAGAGAGAGAGAGAGAGAGAGAGAGAGAGAGAGAGAGAGAGAGAGAGAGAGAGAGAGAGAGAGAGAGAGAGAGAGAGAGAGAGAGAGAGAGAGAGGGAGAGAGAGAGAGATACACAGAGAGCGAGAGAGCGAGAGAGCGAGAGAGCTAGAGAGCAAGAGAGCAAGAGAGCGAGAGAGCTAGAGAGCAAGAGAGCAAGAGAGCGAGAGAGCTAGAGAGCAAGAGAGCAAGAGAGCGAGAGAGCGAGAGAGCGAGAGAGCGAGAGCGAGAGAGCAAGAGAGCAAGAGAGCGAGAGAGCTAGAGAGCAAGAGAGCAAGAGAGCGAGAGAGCGAGAGAGCGAGAGAGCGAGAGAGAGAGAGAGAGAGAGAGAGAGAGAGAGAGAGAGAGAGAGAGAGAGAGAGAGAGAGAGAGAGAGAGAGAATCAGCAAGATACGTAAAGATTCAAACAAACTACCGGAGACGAAATACTCTTTTTTTTCACAGTTTGAGGACAAAAATAACACTGCCCCCCCCCTCCCCCTCCACACACGCAATACCCGCGCGTCCCCCGGGGCTCCTACTCCTCCTCCGTTGTAAATTACTTCCAATCTAAAGTTTTCCACTAAATTCCGAATTTGTCTTAATTGAAAAGCGCTGTGCGCCACAACAGGGAAATCTAAGAAAGAAGAAAAAAATGTAAACAATTACTTTTTTCAGAAGAATAGGTAGATTTTTTAGCATTCAAAATGTCTATTCAACAGCGTTGTCAGTCTTTGCCTACCAACGCATTCCATCCAATTGTAGAGCCAACGTAATGGAAGATTTGTTGGAATAAAACGATGGCCTGTGAAAAAAAAAAAAATTATTTCCTAATGGATCCGTCGAGTAAATGTTTTTAATATTTCCGCCTCGAGCTGCCAGCCGAGACGCCTCAGTTGACAGGGAGGGGGGGGAGCGGGGGGGGGAGGGCTTACTATACGCGCCGCCCTAACCTTCATTAATATTTAAACTGTTCGACTCGACACACTTTGTCAGGCTGAGCCGGAGCCTCGAGAGGACACGCGAACAATTGGGGAATGTATATAACAGCCTTTGGTCCATGTGATGATGATGATGATGATGATGATGATGATGATGATGATTACACACACACACACACACACACACACACACACCACACCTGTCAGTGTTCTAGAGCGTGCCTGGCCATTCTGTGGTCGCGCGTTCAATCCCCGCATCGCTCATGGAAATTTTTTCACTCACAAATGCGGGCGGTTACTGTCCCCTTTAATTAGTTGAGCAAGGGGATGAGGTGTGTGGCGCGTAAAGTCCCAGCTTTACCCAAAAACCAGTGTCTATGAACTGTAGGGTCTTTCCATGAGGGTAACAACTAGAGATCACGAGTCCAGCGCATGATTAGGCCGTGAGTGAATAACCTAATAACAAATAGACTGGGAGACGCGGAGACATTGCAAGACGTACAGATTAAGAGACCGTAATATCGAGAAATGCAGAGATTAACAATGGCAGAAACAGACAGACAGACAGACAGACAGACAGACAGACAGACAGACAGACAGACAGACAGACAGACAGACAGACAGACAGACAGACAGACAGACAGACAGACAGACAGACACAGACAAAATTGAAGATGATGATGGAAAAGTTGGGATGAAGATCGCTCCTTCATACAGAAATAGAAGAAAACAAACTTATATGACCTCTGCACATCCTTTGTTGCGGCTCAGATGACTGGATAACCTCACCAAAACCTCTCTCTCTCTCTCTCTCTCTCTCTCTCTCTCTCTCTCTCTCTCTCTCTCTCTCTCTCTCTCTCTCTCTCTCTCTCTCTCTCTCTCTCTCTCTCTGTCGTTTCTTTCTTTTTCCTCATATCCTCAAACTTCGCCATTTCTTCCTCGGAATCACTGGTAATTCTCGGGACCTTCGCTTTCCTCCTCCAAATTTCGAAGAGAAAGAATCCGCCAGCACTTGTTCCAATCCAAGAGTGCTGATGTATTTTCTTTCCTAACTGTTTCGCTCTGTCTCTTTCTCTGTCTCTCTCTCTCTGCGTCTCTCACTCTCTGCGTCTCTCTCTCTCTCTCTCTCTCCTCTCTCTCTTCTCTCTCTCTCTCTCTCTCTCTCTCTCTCTCTCTCTCTCTCTCCTCTCTCTCTCTCTCTCTTCCTCTCCCTCTTCCCTCACCTCGCTCTCTCCCCTCTGCGTCTATCTGTCTGTCCTGACTGACTGTCTCTGTCTTCTGTCTGTCTTTCTCTGCGTCTTCTCTGTCTGTCTGTATGTGCGTTTGACTCTCTCTCTCTCTCTCTTTTCTCTTTTCTCTCTCTCTCTCTCTCTCTCTCTCTCTCTCTCTCTCTCTCTCTCTCTCTCTCTCTCTCTCTCTCTCTCTCTCTCTCTCTCCCTCTCTCTCTCTCTCTGCGTCTATCTGTCTGTCTGACTGTACTGTCTCTGTCTGTCTGTCTGTCTTTCTCTGCGTCTCTCTGTCTGTCTGTATGTGCGTGTGACTCTCTCTCTCTCTCTCTCTCTCTCTCTCTCTCTCTCTCTCCTCTCTCTTCTCTCTCTCTCTCTCCTCTCTCCTCTCTCTTCTCTCTCTCTCTCTGCGTCTATCTGTCTGTACTGTCTCTGTCTGTCTGTCTGTCTTTCTCTGCGTCTCTCTGTCTGTCTGTATGTGCGTGTGACTCTCTCTCTCTCTATCTCTCTCTCTCTCTCTCTCTCTCTCTCTTCTCTCTCTCTCTCCTCTCTCTCTCTCTCTCTCTCTCTTCTCTCTCTTCCACACAACGAAATTGGGCGGGGCGAAGGCGCAAGGCATGGCTTGGACGAGCAATATTTCTTCCTGAATCGAGAACTAAGAGGAGGAAGACCAGGAGGAAGACCAGGAGGAGGAGGAGGAGGAGGAGAAGGAGGAGGAGGAGGAAGACCAGGAGGAGGAGGAGGAGGAGGAGGAGAAGGGAAAGGAAGTGGGAAGGAGAAGGTTAAGGTTAGCTGCACAACTATACTTCCTTCCAAAAGGTGTGTGTGTGTCCCTAAAAGTCATGTGGATAGCCTTAAAATGTACTGAGACTCTAAAAAAAAATATGGCGAATAACTCCATGCAGAAAAAAACATTATTATAGAGGTTGATACGAGATAATTATATTCTGTAGTTTTAACAGAAAATCTATCATGTCGGAGCCTCGTGTGTCGTGTGAGACAAAAATCATATCCGTGACTTGAGCAAACAACCACTTGGAACAGTCGACAAGTCCGCAACGCATATTCCCGTTCTCTGTGCGAGTATGTGGTTTCCGAGTGAAGACGCTTGGCTGTAGCTCCGAAACTAGCCATAGGATTGTCTCGAAAATACCCTCATTGTGATTACCACGCAAAGTTCCCACTAATAGATTAGGCAAATCTAACCTAACCTACCCTAACCGTAACCTAACGTAACCTAGCCTGACGTGTTCAAGAGTAAACGCCACATACTCTTCCAGAAAACGGGAATATGCGTCCGCAACACATGTACTCTTCGTCAAATCCCCTCAATAGCTGCACAGTACAGCTTAGCGCGCCTACGTGTCGATCTCTTTATTTAAGGGCACAAAAGGTCTCTACACACACAGGAATTGAATATATCACCATGTACGTACTCTCACTACTCATCAAGAATCAAGCAGTATTGAATTCAACCTTTAAGAAGTCGTGGCATATTCCTCCTTCCTTGTTATGGTACATTGACGCGCAGAGTGTAAGTGGTAGTTTAGATCAACAAAAAGTCAGACGCGAGCAGACAGATGGACAGGTGGAAAGACGGCTGCAGACAGACAGAATGACAGAAAAAGCGTGAAATTGAGCGTCTCATGTCGTCTGATCACCAATAAACACACAGAAAGTGGCGATATTAAACCCTGAAATGAAACCTGAATTGGGTAAATAAGAGGTGCATTACGAGCGGAATTACCTTGCTTTCATCAAACACTTGGTGTCCTGAGAAGCCATCAACACGGCCCATTAAAACACTGAAGCTAATCAAAGACTCGCGATGTTGCCCACCCTGGTAGGAGGGAGGAGGGAAGCAACGCCACGTGGAGGACGGCGTCACCAAGCAACACTTGGAGGTGCGGAACAATGAGGTCGTGGCCCCGTAAAGGTGTTATTACACTTGCTGGCTAATACTTATTTTTGCTTATTTTGTCAATATTTACTTTGGAAACCTGACAAGGAATCTGAGGTATGTCATATGCTATACAATGTGACGAGCAGCGCCTAACCTTCATTTTATTGATTAGTTACGCTTACGATTGCGCGATAGATGTATTAAGTCTTATGTATGTGGTACAAACGCAAGTCTAGTATTGGATATCAAATGGTATAGTATTGGTGGTGACTGTGTCTGGCTGTATATTTTCCCGCTATTCTTGTCATGCTTGCATTTCTGCAGTGGACTAGCAACTGACATGGCACACCCACGTTTTTCCTGAGAGACACGCGGCCAATGATCAAGAGAGGGACACAAGACGCCTCAGTGGGGTCGCCAGGGCGATGCCGCGTCTTTACTCCGTCGTGCAGCGCGGCACAGTGCATGGGACTTCCGCGGCTTCTCAATTGTGACAGTAACATTCTTTGAAGAGAGGGTAGGAAACATCGACAACTGGATGATTAATGTTCCATAATGTTCCATAATGTTAATGACATCAGCGTTGTTTGTCTCCTTCCCTTGTAAGCAAATTGATAATAAAACAAATTAGTAATAGTATACAAATAATAATTATAATAGTATAAAAGTAATAATAAAAATAATTCCCGATATTTTACGGAACAATCCACTCAAACCTGGATCACCAATCCCACCAATCACCACGACCACCACCACGCAAGGCAGCCTGGTTCTAGGAAAGGGTTATTTTTGGAGCCCAAAGCAAAGCTCTGTGAAATAGACGTTTGATTCCAGGTCCAGGGGACACACACACACACACACACACACACACACACACACACACACACACACACACACACACACACACCACACACACACACACACACACCACACACACACACACACACACCACACACACACACACACACACACACACACACACACACACACACACACACACCAACACACACACACACACACACACAACCACACACACACACACACACACCACACACACACACACACACCACACAGAGGGGGGGGGGCTAACGAATGATATAAAGGATAAAATGAAAATTATGTTATATTATATTATGATAAAAAATCGGTTCCACTTTCCCTAATTCTCTCTCTCTCTCTCTCTCTCTCTCTCTCTTCTCTCTCTCTCTCTCTCTCTCTCCTCTCTCTCTCTCTCTCTCTCTCTCTCTCTCTCTCTCTCTCTCTCTCTCTCTCTCTCTCTCTCTCTCTCTCTCTCTCTCTCTCTCTCTCGCTCTCTCTCTCTTTGTAAAGCACAATCTGACATACAAAATCAGAATCTGCAAGTGTGGGAAATATCTCGTATGATTTAGATTTTTCCCGTCATGATGCAAACGTCAGTCATTGCGAAAGGCAAACTAGAACATAATTTCTCCGACAGGTTTCGTCTCATATGACGTGTTGCAGGACGATTGGAATTAGTTTTTTTCTTTCTATTTTTGCAAAACATGTTTAAAGCACCGGAAATGCAATGTCGTAAAACAATGTGGGTATGACAGTAAGGATTCTTGATGTGAATTGAAATCGTTAATGTGTTGAAAACTAACCCATCTAACATCATTTATTTCCTTTGAAAAAAAAAATCTTAACCCCTTGAGACCCAGAACGTAATTTCCATTGTAATATAACCACCATTCGACGATTTTAATGAACACAAGCAATATTATATAGATATGACCTGTTTAATATCCTTGTCCATTAGCTAATTTGGTTTATTTAGTTACTTTTTCGTAGTGTTACGGCTAATAACATACGATTTCACATAGTAAAGGAAAGATCTGGGCATGAAGGGATTAATAGGAAATGGTGAAAAATATGAATAAAGGAACATTCTTTAGTGGACATCTCTAGACACCTCCTCGAAGGCTGTGTGCATATCCAAGTTTGTGTAATGAGTGGATCAAGTTTACCAGCCATGCCTAAAAGCAGGCATGCTAAAAACATGTGAATAGAAGACTTGGTAGCTTGAATGATCATAAAGCTCACCAGCCAACTACCGAGACGCGAGTTGCCAAAACAAACATACATACATACAAAGATAAAGTTAGACAAGTAAAGAGAGGGAAACTAGAACAGACAGAGAGGTAGGTGGATGGATAGACGGACAGACAGAGACGGACAGATAGACAGACAGAGACGGACAGATAGACAGACAGAGACGGACAGATAGACACACAGAGACGGACAGATAGACAAACAGAGACGGACAGATAGACAAACAGAGACGGACAGATAGACAAACAGAGACGGACAGATAGACAAACAGAGACGGACAGATAGACAAACAGAGACGGACAGATAGACAAACAGAGACGGACAGACAGACAAACAGAGACGGACAGATAGACAAACAGAGACGGACAGATAGACAAACAGAGACGGACAGATAGACAAACAGAGACGGACAGATAGACAAACAGAGACGGACAGATAGACAAACAGAGACGGACAGATAGACAGACAGAGACGGACAGATAGACAAACAGAGACGGACAGATAGACAAACAGAGACGGACATATAGACAAACAGAGACGGACAGATAGACAGACAGAGACGGACAGATAGACAAACAGAGACGGACAGATAGACAGACAAACAGAGACGGACAGATAGACAGACAAGACGGGACAGATAGACAAACAGAGACGGACAGATAGACAAACAGAGACGGACAGATAGACAAACAGAGACGGACAGATAGACAGACAGAGACGGACAGATAGACAGACAGAGACGGACAGATAGACAGACAGAGACGGACAGATAGACAAACAGAGACGGACAGATAGACAGACAGAGACGGACAGATAGACAGACAGAGACGGACAGATAGACAAACAGAGACGACAGATAGACAAACAGAGACGGACAGATAGACAGACAGAGACGGACAGATAGACAGACAGAGACGGACAGATAGACAGACAGAGACGGACAGATAGACAAACAGAGACGGACAGATAGACAGACAGAGACGGACAGATAGACAGACAGAGACGGACAGATAGACAGACAGAGACGGACAGATAGACAGACAGAGACGGACAGATAGACAAACAGAGACGGACAGATAGACAAACAGAGACGGACAGATAGACAAACAGAGACGGACAGATAGACAAACAGAGACGGACAGATAGACAGACAAACAGAGACGGACAGATAGACAAACAGAGACGGACAGATAGACAAACAGAGACGGACAGATAGACAGACAAACAGAGACGGACAGATAGACAAACAGAGACGGACAGATAGACAGACAGAGACGGACAGATAGACAACAGAGACGGACAGATAGACAAACAGAGACGGACAGATAGACAGACAGAGACGGACAGATAGACAAACAGAGACGGACAGATAGACAGACAGAGACGGACAGATAGACAAACAGAGACGGACAGATAGACAGACAGAGACGGACAGATAGACAAACAGAGACGGACAGATAGAAGTCTACAAATAGAGACAAGCAGACAAAGAGGAATTCATAGAGGTAAAAAGTTAGAGAGATAGACAAATGAAAACCAGTATGCAAGAATTGGAAGCAAAAAGGAGTAATCTCTCTATCTCTCTGTCTCTTAGTAAATCCCTCTACCCCCACCCCCCCACACACACACACACACACACACACACACACACACACACACACACACACACACACACACACACACACACACCTATAGCTCACCACAATGTTGGCGAGGCAGGCGTCTTTCATGTGTCCATTAAGCACAAAATCAAAGCAAAATACCTTAATTTACTCTGTCTCTCTCTGTCTCTCTCTGTCTCTCTCTGTCTCTCTCTCTCTCTCTCTCTCTCTCTCTCTCTCTCTCTCTCTCTCTCTCTCTCTCTCTCTCTCTCTCTCACACACACACACACACGAGCAAGGCTAAGCAACACGGGAATTATTCAGGCGCCCCGCATTGTACTCACGTCAGAAGGAAGAAGAGAAGAAGGTAAAAAAGTCCCGACACGATATCAGCAGCAGAGTTTTGGGAATACTTGAGTGAATGGTATTGACGGGTCGTAATGCTCCTCCCTCCTCTTCCTCTTCCTCTTTCCTCTTCACGATCCCCTATTTTTTTCTTTGCTTAGTCTTCTTTTGTCTTTTGTCTTTTTTTCCTCCACCTCCACGCACCTCTTTACAACTTGTCTTTGTCCTATTTTTTCTTTTTTTCTCTTTCCATTTTTTACGAAGCCGAGGAGGAAGTGCAGCTC
>JACEEZ010025435.1:175000-180000 GCA_016584305.1 Chionoecetes opilio | reverse complement strand
TACTTTCCTTCTCTCTACCATTCCTCCATCATCTCTCTCTCTCTCTCTCTCTCTCTCTCTCTCTCTCTCTCTCTCTCTCTCTCTCTTCTCTCTCTCTCTCTCTCTCTCTCTCTCTCTCTCTCACTCACATAAACACAGAGACAACAAAGAGTCCCGTGAGGCAAAGTTCACTACCTGATCTTCTCTCTGATCGTCTATAAGGCTTTAGCAAAGAGCCTTCCACTGCCACTCTGTTATTCTTCCTAAGAGGCTCCTCGTCATCGCACGTGAATAATAACGGAGAGTCTTTCATTGGTGTCTGGAATCTACTTGCCAAAAAAGAATGACACATACTATTAAGAATTATTACTCGGCCTCAACATTCAACACCTTTCCCTGTTCGTGTCTTGCCTGTTTCATAACTTATTAGTCTTGTGCAGTAATAAAAGGCTTAGGTGTGAACAACAGTGTTTATGTTTGTATGTTTCTTTTGCCTCTTTTTAGTTACTACCTCGTATCTCACGTAATGTTCTTCCTTTTGTACAATCATGTTTTTCCTCCTGCATCATCGAGTGTCCTTGCACCGACGACCCACACACAGTGTAATCCCACACTGCCGACGAACACTAACGTAAGACCACCTTTGACGACTTAGCTATTGAATGGAGTCTTCAGAAGCCCTTTGAGTTATTTTTCTTTTCGACTCGCTGGAAACAGACTTACGACAAACAGTCTTTTCTCCCCTTACCCAGTGACACAAGACTTTCTCCTTCCTGCTCATCACTTATACGTAGCATGTAAATAAGTGTTTATACGGCGATCCTTTAGCTTCCTATCGGTTTTCGATCCCACAAACACAGTATTTTCTCATTGAAGTGATGTACGTTAGGATTAAAGTGTATATTCATATGCTCAATAAAACATTATATCAAATATGGATAGCTTAACCCCTTGAGGCCCAGAACGTAATTTCCATTTTATTTTGGCGACCATTAGACGATTTTAATGAATATAAGTAATATTTTATGCATATGACCTGTTTAATATCCTTGTCCACTAACTAATTTGGTATATTCAGTTACTTTTCGTAATTTTATGGCTAATAACAGACGATTTTGTATAGCAAAGGAAAGATCTGGGCGTGAAGGTGTTAATAAAGCAAACTGTTTCAGGTGGTATAAAGTGTATACCCATATGCTCAATAGAACATTATGTCCAATATGGAGAGATTTATAAAGCAAACTGTTTCAGCAGGTGGTATAAAGTAGTTGAAAGGATCTAAAAATACCTTGGACCTTCAGGTAATTTTTCTGCTTCGATGTCAAACCTGCCACGACAGCCACTACAATAAAGCTGAGGGGCCGAAAAGGGCGTCTATATTGAGCCAAACGTTTGATAATGAGGTACTAGAGAGAGAGAGAGAGAGAGAGAGAGAGAGAGAGAGAGAGAGAGAGAGAGAGAGAGAGAGAGAGAGAGAGAGAGAGCTCTTCATAAAAACCAGGTTAATTTTACTTCGTTTCTCTCTCTCTCTCTCTTTCTCTCTCTCTCTCTCTCTCTCTCTCTCTCCTCTCTCTCTCTCTCTCTCTCTCTCTCTTCTCTCTCTCTCTCCCCTCTCTCTCTCTCTTCTCTCTGTACCTCATTATCAAACTTATCTCTCAATATTAATCAAGCTACTCAAACTTTAGTACATACTGTAATATAATCTCTCTCTCTCTCTCTTCTCTCTCTCTCTCTCTCTCTCTCTCTCTCTCCTCTCTCTCTCTCTCTCTCTCTCTCTCTCTCTCTCTCTCCTCTCTTCTCTCTCTCTCTCTCTCTCTCTCTCTCTCTCTCTCTCTCTCTCCTCTCTCTCTCTCTCATTTTATATCTATCTATCAATTAGTGTATTACCTATCTATCCAAAGGGCATCAAAAACTTCGGCCAAGGCAACTGCACAAATTAATGAAAAAAACAACTTTCATGTCTTAATCAAACGCGCGTCTCAAAGCCTCAGTGAGACTCAAAAATATTAAAAAAGAAATAAATAGTGCAAGAAAAAAACATTCATAAGTCTAAAAAGTCAGGGAAAACTTAACCCCGCACCGACGAGTGGAAGGTTTACGCAAAATGAAGGTCTTTCATCACGGCAGCACATTTTTACTGAAACCTGGGAAAGATAAATTTGTTCCCATCCTATTCCAGTTTAACCTAATTAACCTTGTGGATTTATCTACATTGGAGCCCAACTTATTTATATTCTGTTTATGCGGCCATGGTGACTCAATTAGCCCGTGGAGGATATATATTTTGACGTGAAAGAAATATTTAAATTCCACGCCATCTATCCACCCCGAAATATCTAAATGTGTGTTGATCTTAGGAATAACTTGACATGACTTGTGTAACTTGTCTCGTAATATTTTTTTTCCAATGCTGATATTTTTCTTGTTAAATAAATACATATCTAGCGTCTTAATTAAATACATAACCGCGATTTTCAAAGTAAAACTGCTTTAAACTAGAAGTATGATATATTGCTATGCGTGAAAATCCTATAGAGTTAGTCCCTCCCCCTACACTGAGGTGGCAACACTAGTCTCGCGTCTACACTGACCTATCATGAACGGTTTCTGAATTATAAACTTATATATTTACTATAACGCGTTCAGCTCACAACTTGCTTCTCACACAGCAACACTTACCCATCAAAAGTTATTGCAAATGGATGGATCTACAATTGTATCCCCAGCTTTTCCAATTATCAAGCCAAAAAAAATCTTTCGGATTTCAGGCTGCTCAAAAATATTCCAAAATTGACGAAAATCAGGTTTTTGCTATTTTGCCGCAAAACTATGAGCCATAGAAGAAAACTTATCGAAGTAACAAAGGTTCATCTTCAGGTGTTCTACATGATGCAGTAATCGGTTGTTCAAAATAACCTCATGGTTGTCGAGACAATTGATATTTTGTATAAATGTACGAATATGCTATTTTCTCGGTTATTTACCAATCAATATTTTTTTGCTTTTCGCCAAATAATAGCCCTTGATCTACTTCATATTTACTTTTCTATATATGATGCATCTATCTGCCATAGTTTTTTAGTTATTGAAAAAACGTGATTTAAAAAAAAAATCAAGGCATACCCCTTGCAAAATTTGCATTATTTTTTGAAAAATAGATTTGCTTGAAAATGTGTTCATAGCAGTTATCGGGCATGCTGAACACGAATCTGGAGTCAGATTTCAGTTACAATGATTAGAAGTCTCTATTTCAGCCAATTCACAATGACATGATACTTCCAGATATCCCTTAAAACCCACAAATTTGACAAAATTTACTAAAAAACAAACATATGATAAGCATTGCTAGATTAATAATTATTTCAATACAATGATCAGTATTAGTCTTATCAGTATTAGTATTATTATAATTAATCCCTATTTGAGCCACCCATGCGATTGTCAAAGAACTTATAAAAACCTAGGAATACTATAGCAATCCTGTGGGACTTCTAATGCCCTCCCATGACTCCTGTAGGATGCGTGAAGGATCAAAGAGGCCCGTGATGGACTCTGAAGGATTGTATACAAAGCGAAGAATACTTAAAAAAATAGTTCTTCCTCCTCCCAGTTCCGTAACTAATGAGCCGCGTGGATAGTGCGACACAGCTCGATTAATAACCCGGATGCATTCTCCCCGCCTGGCTAAGTGACCTCATCCATGGAACTCCGGGTTGAGTCTAACGTGTTGTGCATTAACCCCTTGAGACCCAGAACGTAATTTCCACTGTTATTTGGGTACCATTAGACGATTTTTAGTGACTATAAGCAATATTTTATAGCTATGACCTGGTTAGTATCCTTGTCGACTAACTAATTTGGTTTATTTAGTTACTTTTCGTGATTTTACGGCTAACAACAGACGATTTTATATATTAATGGAAAGATCTGGGCGTGAAGGGGTTAAACTATACCACGCCGATAACAACAATACCACCACCATCACCACCACCGTTAACAGTAACCATAACAACAAAACAAAAACAGTGATAAATCTCGTGGACAACCAATAAAGCTCCAAGTCCAGGTTTGAAACGAATGGAGTGCAGAAATACGGAACAATATGAAACAAAATCAGGTTCCACGGTTCCGCTGTCAACCTTCACTAGCTGTACCACAAGATTGACTGATTGTAGAGACTGATTGTATACTCGCAGGATGACAGGTTAGGATGACGCACCCGTAATATCACACGCGACAGAGTTTTTTTTAGTTTTATTTCAAGCTTCATGTGTTATGAGTTACGTATATTAAGGTTAAAAAGAAGAAAATAGGAACCAAATCTCATCGCACCTAGGCCCGTATTCGTAGTCACATACCATGATTGCTCGTGGTAATTGCTATGATTTTGTTCCATTTCTACTCAATCAAAATGATTCACTTGATCTTGTAGCTGCCATGGAAAGTACTAGAGCAATCATACAGTACTCCTATTGCAATCACAACAGAGCTGGCATGACATATTGATTTAATTAGGATAAGACAAAAAGTGAACAATGACCACGTACAATGATGGTATGTGACTACGAATACGAGCACAAGTCTCAATATATGGCTTTATGGATGGAATTTGTGGATGTCAATCTTATTTTTGCTCCCTCTATTTTCCAAGGCTTTTTCTTTTCCTCAATATAACTCTACTACTACTACTACTACTACTACTACTACTACTACTACTACTACTACTACTACTACTACTAATACTAATACTACTACCACTAATACTTCTTATAGTTCTACCACTACCAGTACTACTACTATTTCTACCACCACTACTACTACTACTACGACTACTACTACTACTACTACTACTATTACTACTATTACTATTAATATTTCTACCACTACCACTACTACTACTATTTCTACCACCACTCTTACTATTACTACTACTACTACTACATACTACTACTACCACCACCACTACTACTACTACTACTACTGCAACTACTACTACTACTACTACTACTACTACAACAACA
>JACEEZ010025435.1:167500-170000 GCA_016584305.1 Chionoecetes opilio | reverse complement strand
GGATGGAGGAAATGTGAAGGAAATAATGAAGATTGTAGGCGAAGGAAAGGATGGGCGGCAGTGAGAAGAGAAATAAATAAAAGAGTAAAAAGGATAGAAACAAAATAGAGAAATACACCATAGTATATACGAATAAAAATGGAATATAAGAGAAACCAAAAGAGTAGGATAGAATAAAAACCACAAAAATATTGCAGAAAGAGATGCAAAAATGAGAAAACATAACGTACAAAATAAATGCTGCACGAAAAATATCACAAAAAATATGATTATGACAGAAAAAAAATATGATGCAAGAAAAATAACAAAAAATATGACGATGAAAGAAGGAAAAAAATATGATGATGGAAGAAAAAATAACAAAAAATATGACGATGAAAGAAAAATAACAATAAATATGATTATGAAAGAAGGAAAAAAATATGATGAAAGAAAAATAACAAGAAATATGACGATGAAAGAAGGAAAAAAATATGATGATGAAAGATAAAATAAAAAAAAATATGACGATGAAAGAAGGAAAAAAATATGATGATGAAAGAAAAATACCAAAAAAGGGACAAAAAGCCCTGAAATTTTGGACGGAAGACGAACATTTAATTTAAAAAAAGTTATTAAAGAAGATGAGGAAGAAAACTTAAGACGATTAATGGATATGAAAGCTCTTATACAAAATTAAATGTATGAAATATAATACTATATATGTATAAACAGAAGAAACGAGTTAAAAGAAAAAAATAGGAACATGGAAGTGAAGAGGGAAGGATGAAGGAAGGGAGAGAGGGAAGGAAGGGAGGAAGAGAGAGAGAGGGAAGGAAGGATGAAAGGGAAGGAAGGAAGGAAAGAGAGGGAAGGAAGAAAAAAGAAGGGAAAAGATGGGAAGGAAGGAAAAGAAGGAAGGAAAGGAAGGAAGGAAAGAAGGGAGAGAGGGAAGGAAGGAAGGAAGGAAGGGAAAGAGGGAAGGAAGGAAAGAAGGAAGGAAGGAAGGAAGGAAAGAAGGGGAGAGAGGGAAGGAAGGAAGGAAGGAAGGAAGGCAGGAAGGAAAAGAAGGAAAGAAGTAAGGAAGGAAAGAAGGGATGAGAGGGAAGGAAGGAAGAGAAGGGATAGAGGGAAGGAAGGAAAGAAGAAGGAGAGGGAAGGAAGGAAGGAAAGAAGGAAGGAAGGAAGGAAGGAAAGAAGGGAGAGAGGGAAGGAGGAAAGAAGGGAAAGAGGGAAGGAAGGAAAGAAGGAAAGAGGGAAGGAAGGAAAAGAAGGGAAAGAGGGAAGGAAGGAAAGAAGGAAGGGAAGGAGGAAGGAAGGAAGGAAGGAAAGAAGGAGAGAGGGGAGGAAGGAAAGAAGGAAGAGAGGGAAGGAAGGAAAGAAGGGAAAGAGGGAAGGAAGGAAGGAAGGAAGGGAAGGAAGGAAGGAAGAAGGAAGGAAGGGAGAGAGGAAGGAAGGGAGGAAGAGAAAGAGAGGGAAGAAGGGAGGAAGAGAAGAGAGGAAGGAAGGGAGGATGCAAGGGAAGGAAGGAAGGAAAGAAGGGAGAGAGGGAAGGAAGGAAGGAAGGGAAAGAGGGAAGGAAGGAAAGAAGGAAAGAAGGAAGGAAGGAAAGAAGGGAAAGAAGGAAGGAAGGAAAGAAGGGAGAGAGGGAAGGAGGAAAGAAGGGAAAGAGGGAAGGAAGGAAAGAAAGAAGGAAGGAAGGAAGGAAGGAAAGAAGAGAGAGAGAGAAGGAGGAAAGAAGAAGGAGAGGGAAGGAAGGAAGGAAAGGAGAGAGGGAAGGAAGAACGAGAGATAAAATGAAACGAGTAAGGCACACGATAGAGAAAGAAATACTTCGTGATAAAAACAAGAGAGCGGAAAAAGAGCAGTGGAAGTAGACGAGGAATGTTAAAGAAGAAGAAGAAGAAAAGTGATGCAGGAAAAAAAAAAGTAGATACAGATGAATAAGATGAAGAAAAGAAGTAAAGAAGTGATGCAGAAAAAAATAAAGTAGATAAAAAGGACGAAGATAGAAGAAAAGAAGTAAAAAAGTGTTGCAGGATAAAATAAAGTCGATAAAGAAGACGAAGATGAAAAAAGTAATGCAGAAGTAAAATAAAGGCGATAAAGAAGACGAAGATGCAAAAAGAAGAAAACAGTAATGCAGGATAAAATAAAGGCGATAAAGAAGACGAAGATGAAAAAAGAAGTAAAAAAAGTGTTGCAGAAGTCAAATAAAGTCGATAAAGAAGACGAAAAAATAAAAAGCAGAAGAAAAAAAGAAGAGCGAAGAAGAAAAAGAAGAAAATATAACTGTCTGAAGTAATGCAGTAGAAAAAAAGGAGATAAAGAGAAGGAAGATTAATAAAAAGCAGAAGAAAAATCAGAAAAACGCAGAAGACAAAGAAGACAAATAGCAGTCTAATGTGATGCAGAAGAGGGAAAATCAGATAAAGACAACGAAGATTAATAAAAAGCAGAAGAAAAATAAGAAAAACGAAGAAAAAGAAGACTGGAAAAAAAAGCAGTGAAAGTTAGACGA
>JACEEZ010025435.1:150000-157500 GCA_016584305.1 Chionoecetes opilio | reverse complement strand
AAGAGAGTTCCAGAGTTTACCAGTGAAGGGATGAAAGGCTGCTTGTCTTGCTTGGCGAAGGTCTTAAGAATGTTTATACTGATCATAGTAAAAGTGCTGCTGCTGCTGATGATAATAATAATAATAATAATAATAATGATAATAATAATAATAATAATAATAATAATAATAAAAATAATAATAATAATGATAAGTAATAATATTAATCATTATCAGTTATTTCATGGCCACGTGCAGGCATGGAACACGTCTGTGGCGCCACGCCCCCTGAAGGAGCAGAAATAATGATGAGACTTTTACACCTTCAGGCGGTGAGCTGGGCACAGGGTTACATTCCTCCCTGTGCCAATAAAATAATAATAATAATAATAAAACTAATGATAATAATACTACTAATAATAGCAATAACAATAATAACAACAATAATAATGACAATAATATCAATAATGACATATAATAAATTGAATTGTTCATGCAATAATTATGACAAAACTTTACCATAATCATCATAATAATCATCATCAATGTGTCCAAATAAACAACAATGAACAAGTAATATTTGTTAAGATAAGATCAGATTTTCATCCTATCTAGACACTTTGCAAGTACCAACTACAAGGTTATTGACTATACAAAGCGCCGCCACGTCAGCACGAACTAGACGGACTCGAACCGCTGACCGAATGCGGTCAGCGGTTCGAGTCCGCCTAGTTCGTGCTGACGTGGCGGCGCTTTGTATAGTCAATAACCTTGTAGTTGGTACTTGCAAAGTGTCTAGATAGGATGAAAATCTTATCTTATCTTGTAGGATCTTGCTAGTTTTGCTTCAGAAGATTCATTTAGTTAGTAATCACTTAAGTAATATTTGTTAGTGATAATCATTATCAGTTTTGAGAAAGAAAAAAAGTTGGCCGGAAATGATTATACAAATGATTACCGTAAGCTGCAATTGCGTCTGTATTTGCATGGGTAAGTGGAAGGCAAGGAGCTATTCGAGAACTTTACGGCTCTTGCAATGAATGGGATGGGATGGCGCCGTTCCTGCCTGGATGCACGCGGGCAGTTATAAAAACAGAAAAACATAAGAACATAAGGAAGCTATAAGAGGCCGCGAGACCTACACGTGGTAGTTCCTGTAGTTCCACACACACACACATTCACACACACAAGCATTAACAGGCTATAATAGAGATAGAAATAGATTAAGTTACCCCAGAGCAGAACATAGTAAAAATACCCCAACTGGTGTCTATATCCCATTGCGAGGCGCCTTCGCTATCAAAGACCTGCACGTCCGCCCTTTGTCTCCGGTCCCCTTCGTATATACATAATAATAGACCGTTATATTGCATGTTATTCCTATTTCCCCAAGACCAACGCGCCCCATAAGTCGTCTCCTGCACACTTTACCATTGCTTAAAAACACGGTCTACGTTTTCTTTTCTTCGTCCAGACATGAAGCCCCTCATTATCACCCCCCCTCCCCCCCATGACGTGCCCCACTAGCACCCCTCACGCCATTACTCATTATTACTCATCATTACTCATTATAACTAACGCCAATCACTCCACCCCCCACGCCATTACTCATTATTACTCATCATTACTAACGCCAATCACTCCACCCCCCAGGCCATTACTCGTGCTTTCTGTTAACGTTACGTATCAAAATCATAATATCTAATTCCTCAACGTTATTTACCTCTATTTTTTTCTATCATCCAGCCACTGCCTCCTCCTCTCCTCGGGCTCACACAGGGCTCCCTCGCGACCGTTCTGTTATGCCGTTTGATGATCACTTCACAATTGTTTTAAAGCACCGTCACACAGAACATTGTCGCACATCGCTTTGATACTGGATGCTCTTTTCTTTCATTGCATTTTCCTGTATACTTCCGTTAATAGCGTAGGCTCCTTCACTTACCAATATTTAACCCCTTGAGACCCAGAACGTAATTTCTATTGTAATTTGGGTACCATTAGACGATTTTTAGTGAATATAAGCAATATTTTAGAGATATACCTTGTGTAGTATCCTTGTCCACTAACTAATTTGGTATATTAAGTTAGTTTTCGTAATTTTATGGCTAACAACAGACGATTTTATATAGCAAAGGAAAGATCTGGGCGTGAAGGGGTTAATACTGTATAGGCTCTTTCAATAACTAATATTTACGTTATTCTACGTCACTGTGTTCACATCTTCCCCGCTCACCAGTAATATTCACTGAAAGCTGAAAATGTTATGTCTATAAAAACATTTAGGGTCAGGATGTGGCCGTTTTTGCATCGTTCGCCACTATCTTTTCTAGAATTCCATACCTTTTACCAAAACAACATTACGCGTTCTGAAAAATTTGTATTTGTTTTCCTGGCCAACATTTCTTTTTATTCTGAACTACCCGCTCATGGCACAGTTTTTTTTTTTCTTTCGCACATTCATCATATTATCTTTATTTTTGTACTGCGTTGTAACCATAACCATATCTTTCCCCGCCACTCTACCACATGTCTCTCTACATTCCTGACTGGCGACACACACACACGCACACGCACACGCACACGCACACACACACACACACACACACAAGAAAAAGTTAAAAATGGCAAAATAATTACAAGATGTCAATGAAAATAACAGAAACATTGTGAAAATACAACGGAGGGAAAAACTATTGTCTTTATAGCCTGCGTGCGTGCGTGCGTGCGTGCGTGCGTGCGTGCGTGCGTGCGTGCAGTGTTGCTTTGTGTAAGCGATAATGTTACTGTTTATTGAAGAAAAAAAATTCTTCGTGCGGTAAAGTTGATATGAAGGGCAACACACCCTGCGAGTTTATACCAGCGATTGGTGGCGTTGTAATCCTCACTAACGATGCATGCAAAACCTCCTTGCGGGATACCATGCGCTATTTTCCAGCAAGAGTCGTCAGTCAGCAGGGGTTGGTTAGGCTTCCCTTCACCTCCCTTCAACTCCCTTCAACTCCCTTCACCTCCCTTCACCTCCCTTCACCTCCCATGACTGTATTTGTTACGCGGCGCCACATGCGTTTTACGGTAATCAAGGAAAAGAGGCAACTCGTGATGAAAACGATAGTGAGACGAAGATAATGATGCTAAATAGATGTACTGTACGGCATGATAACGATAGAGAAACACAGAGGAGATGCGGGTAAACATGAAAGGGAACAGTTTCTTACGCGGATGACAGGAGGTTTGGCGGCGTCCATCATACAGTTCCCAGACACGTGTTGATCCCACTGAGCTCAATAATAACATATAATAAGTCATATATACTAACTCAATATACTAACTCATATACTAACTGGATAATAAGTGCATGTAGAGCTCAGTGGTTGATCTCCGCTCCGTCTCCTGCACAGTAATGATCGCCGCTTGTATTGAAATGTTTGACCAAGGTGAAAAGGTTGACCAATGAATGAACTTTCTATTTTATTCTGCCAGTTTCCCGAGTAGTGGCGCTCAGGCCTCGGGTGCTCGGCGGGACTGTTGGCCTGGGCGCGTTGGGGAGTTTGGCGGGAAAAGGTTGGGTTGTTGTTTTGCCGGAGCAGTGCGGCGGTGTTGCTGGTTCGAGGTTTTCCACGAGCAGTGAGGCAGCCATAGGACAGAGGTGCGTGGTGACAGGTGAATCAAAAGGTGTGTCACAAGGGCCGTGGCGTCACCAGGTTTGTGTGGTGACCTTCAAGGCGCAACACACTCAACATTTCATTCACACATTTCAATAGACTCCTACAATTCCCTTTTCAATAAACAGTATGCGACGCGAGGATGTAATTGCTTATATTTCTCTTTACCACCCGTGCTGGCGCAGTGGTATTGTTTTTAGTGGTGCTAGTCTGTTTGTTTTTGTAACAACGATTACTTGAAAACCGTTCAATGTATCCTTTCAAACTTTTATGGTAATAAAATATGACCAATGTCTTGGACGAGCTCCAAAATAGGCTTCATCTGATGCAAGGTCAAGGCCACAATGACCAAGTCTCCTGAGACAGGTCGCCTCGCCTCTCAGTGAGCACACACACACCACACACACACACACACACACACACGCACACGCACACGCACACACACACACACACACCATTTCCATGTAGTGACCTTGTAGCAGTGTCTGGGGACTGCTACATACTTAACACAAACACACACACAGGTGGTGGTTTTGCCTCATAACGCTCTATATAGTTACACAGTATGTTTGGGATGGTGATCACGACCACACTTGAATTTATTCTTATACGTTTTAGGCCAAAAGACATCTTGAGTTAGCCTTCAACTTCTTTCTAACAAATATACTCATAAGTACCGTTAGGTTACCAAGGAACAAACAATGACCATTCCCCTTTTTTGACATTAAATCAATCAATCAATGACCACCTTCTAATTATATAATCGCAGTAACAAGGTAAACCAGTCCCGTCTATGGCATCAAGACGCCTTGTCACGTCTCCCTTTAACACAACACACCGTGAAGCAGCGGGAGCCCGGGAGAACTGAAACAGATCTCATAAAAAAGTGCGGCAGTCTGCTTGTTCCCACGCGGCGGCAAACACGGCCGCCACAAATCACTGCCCCGGCATAATAAGTCACCGACAATGACCCCGAGCCTTTGAGAGGAACACAATGGCCTTTCTGCCCCACCCGCTCCCCCGCCCTCTCTCTCTCTCTCTCTCTCTCTCTCTCTCTCTCTCTCTCTCCTCTCTCTCTCTCTCTCTCTCTCTCTCTCTCTCTCTCTCTCCTCTCTCTCTCTCTCCGTATTTTTCCTTCTCTCTCTCCCTCTCTCTATACCTCCCCTCTCTCCCTCTCCTCTATACCTCCTCTCTCTCTCTCTCTCTCCTCTCTCTCTCTCTCTCTCTCTCTCTCTCTCTCTCTCTCTCTCTCTCTCCTCTCTCTCTCTCTCTCTCCTCTCTCTCTCTCTCTCTCTCAATAACATAATAACAATACATCGATAACTATCCCTATCTATCTACTTATCTATCTATCTATCGACATATCTGCCTTCCTATCCACCTGTCTCTTTTTACCCTAAGGTCAGGTCTCCAGTTTCTATACTAATGAGGTGTCCTGTAGCAGAGTATCGTAAAAAATAGATACCACATTCTGCCCTCTAGTGTAGCTCATTTACCTTTGCTTTAAAATTAAGTATGCCGTGAACTGGAAATAATGGAGTACATTCTTCAGTAGCACAAGCTCAGGGTAGCGTTAACATTTTCAAGATCATTCTTCCAATATATATTCATAACAAAATAACTTTCTTTTCACAATCGCTTTAGAGATACAATAAATAAAAAAAAATAAAAAAAATATCGATTAACAACTCCTACATACACCTTTCTACTTCCTTACACAAACAACTCGTAAACCTCACCCTGTTACTAAATTACATGACTGCAGCAATCAGCTCTAGGTACAATCCTAACGTTTAGAGCGGTTCTTACCTAGGGGGGCGTGAGCCAAGAGAGGAAAGGGAAGAATTGTCAGGTATTTAACAGGTCGCGAGGGTGAGCGAAGGAAGTCGGTACAAAGAAGCAGGCGTGGGTGGAAAACTCTGCGGTGACGCCGTGCCAGGTTTCACTATCTCAGTAGACTTTAAAAAAAAATATTATTATTACTATTCTTATTATCATTATCAGTATTATTATTATCACCATTATCATTATCGTTATCATTATAATTGTTACTGTGTTATTTTTATAATTTCTGTTATTATTGTTATCATTATTATTATTTTTTTTTGGGGGGGGCGGCATGGAGGCAAGAACCAGCTTCTAAAGTACTACTCATACTACTTTTATTTGATATCGAAGAGGCAGAACCAAGGCCGCATGAAGCCCTAGTGCTGAGAGGTCGTAGTACAGATCGTATGGCTTCTGTTTTTCATTCCGTTAGGAGCGCGTGGCCTATTGTTAAAATATTGAATAAATGGAACACAGCCTCATGAGTAAGACAGCACACGCCACTACGAGACAACCGCCGATGCCTGCCGGGGTGTTTGTGGTAAGCCCTTGGCACTACCTTTCCGGCACACCATCATCACACATTTCTATTCCGCAAAGCATTAATAATAGTAAGGTGGAATATCTTTTGTTCTTTTCCAGTAAAATATCATACATGTGGTATTCATTTTCACAGCAGTTTTTTTACGTAAGCGGATTCAACAGGTTTTTTTTTTCCTTAAGTACACTTAATTCTGAAACATATCGTCCACATTTAGAATTTTGCTATAGTCCCATCAGTAAACGACGCATTTACGCTGTAGTAACTATGGCAGAAGAGTATACAAAATACACACAATGGCTAGCCTGCCCGGCGGCCCGTACAGAATGGCCTAAAAAAAAAAAGTATACATATGAATAAAAATAAATAAATCATATCTAAGGTAAGTCCACCCATGAATCAGGCGGTTTTTCTGTTCCCGTCAGGTCTCCCTCGGACCCTGTGTTGCGGGGCGGTGGTGAGGCCGCTCCGGTAATACAGAATGAATTATAATTACTGGTTATTAAGACTTACCACTGCAATTATATCAAAGAAACTATACGTCTGCACTCCTCCGTGACGAACACAACAACTGGGGCTCATACCAAGGTCCTGCCGGTGATGACCTTGCCATGGTATGAAACCCCTGCCAGCGTCGACCTTGGTGTTAATCCCCTGTCCTGCACAAAAAATTTAATGTCGCGGTAAATACAAGTTCACGCGGCAATTCCTGCAGCCGGCAATTCACACCTTTCGCCGCACCCTACACACTCGCCACGGCGGAAGATGAAATTGCTTCGGGAAATGAAAAGACTCCATTTAATGCCACAAATCGTCCGCAAAAACACCGTTACCAACATAATAGCGTATATAAATGAAACTGCAATATATTATGCATACACAGCATTATATTTCTGTATACTCACATGTATACACTCTATATGTTTCTGTCCGTGTAAAAACAATCTTCGGTTTTCTCTTTACACACACACACACACACACACCACACACACACACACACACACACACACACACACACACACACCACACACACACAACACACCACACACAACACACACACACCCCACACCCCACCACACACACGACTATTATAGAGAATGTGAAAATAATCGCAAACTGCACAATATTATCGGTTTGAAAATGGGTCTTTTCGCCTTAAGATTTTTCATGGTTGTAAATTTGGAAAAATAAAAAATTTTTTTTGTTTTAAAAAGGGGGAAGGTTGGGGGCTGGAAGAGGAAGGGGAGGAGGAGGAGAGGAGAGGAGCAGGAGGAGCAGGAGGCAGAGACAGGAGGAGCAGAGGAGCAGGAGGAGCAGAGAGGAGGAGCAGGAGGACAGGAGCAGAGGACAGAGAGCGGAGAAGAAGGAGGAGCAGGAGGAGAGGAGGAGAGGAGGAGAAGGAGGAAGCAGGAGGAGGAGGAAAGGAGGAGCAGAGAGAGGAGGAGGAGGAGGAAAGGAGGAGGAGGAGGAGGAAGAGAGAAGGAGAAG
>JACEEZ010025435.1:127500-137500 GCA_016584305.1 Chionoecetes opilio | reverse complement strand
CTAACACTCTTACCATTATATCCACTCTGTTCTTAACCCCTTCACGCCCAGATCTTTCCTTTTATATATGAAATCGTCTGTTGTTAGCCATAAGATTACGAAAAGTAACTGAATACACCAAATTAGATAGTGGACAAGGATACTAAACAGGTCATATCTATAAAATGTTGCTTATATTTACTACAAATCGTCTAATGGTACCCAAATTACAATGCAAATTACGTTCTGGGCCTCAAGGGGTTAAACACGGCGTCCTGCTGGTAAGGAATTTCTGCTCTCGTTTCTGCTACAGTGCTCACGACAGAACACCGTACATACTGTAATACATAACTACAACACTGTTAGCCTCTTACTGTCACTAATAATTTATGGATGACAATCGGTCCATAAGAGGAAAAGGAGATCAATTAGCCACATAAGTCCTACCTACCGATAACGCCAATAAGACACAGGCCTACTACTACAGGCCTACTACTACACTACTGCGTCTCCACCCCTTGTAACACCACATATGTAACTACAACAATAAGATAGGTTGCAGGCGTAAACACTATCACATCTCCTAGTACATCATTCATAACTAGCCATCAACTTTCTCGTATCGCGTCGTATAGTCTTTTGAACTCGATTTTATTATTTTTATTTTGAGATGACAAGTATTTACGATTGGCCCTTAGGAGGAGGAGGAGGAGGAGGAGGAGGAGGAGGAGGAGGAGGAGGAGGAGGAGGAGGAGGAGGAGGAGGAGGAGGGAGGAGGAGGAGGAGGAGAGGAGGAGGAGGAGGAAGGAGGAGGAGGAGGAGGAGGAGGAGGAGGAGGAGGAGGAGGAGGAGAGGAGGAGGAGGAGAGGAGGATCAGGAGGAAGAGGAGGATCAGGAGGAGGAGGATCAGTAGGAAGAGGAGGAAGAGGAGGATCAGGAGGAGGAGGAGGAGGAGGAGGAGGAGGAGAAACAAAAAGATCAGGAAGAGTACCAGGACGAGGACAAGTAGGAGGGGAACGCGAATGACAGGATACTTCCCAGGTTCCTTCAATCGTAGATCTCTGTCTTTGAATATATTTTGAAGCAATTTCCATTTCTCTCTCTCTCTCTCTCTCTCTCTCTCTCTCTCTCTCTCTCTCTCTCTCTCTCTCTCTCTCTAAGGCCACAAAAATCACAATCCCATGAATGAGAACCGATCTATTGATATGCTCGAAATAGATTTGTTACTATCTCACAAACAGAGAGATAATTTTTTCTATGTATCTTCAACACATACACATGGTAAGGTCGACGTCGTGCACATATAACAGACACTCAAGATGGAAAATAGAAACCAATAACACTTTTCCTTTACTCCAGCAAAACCGTGAATCCTCGCTGAGACCTTTGAAGACACCGGTGGGAGGCAGGTAGGCTGTCTATCCAACCCTTGATACCACGCGCCTCTCCCTCATCCCTCGGGCGTACCAATAACCGGCAATATCTTTAACAACTCCTACGGTACACCACGCCACGCCATCCCGTAGAGAAAGGGGCAATCTGATAGATGTTGGTAAGTGGTTAAAGGGATACAATAAAGGAGATGAAGGAAAAGTTCTTGTGGCTTGTAATCAGGGTAGAACAAGAAGTAACGGATTCAAATTGGAAAAGCGTAGATTTATAAAGGAAAAAGAATGAAAGAATGAAGGAAAGGTAAAGAAAGAATAGGATATGAAAGACGCCACCACTCGTGAAAGGTCGAAAATAGTCATCTTACGTACTGCTGTATGGCTAAAGCGCCGGGAAAGTATCCTAAATATAAAGTTACTGGGAAAATATCCTCAAAATTAACTGATATTTATACAAAGACTGTACTGATAAGAAATATTAAAAAGAACAAGGGGAAAAAATGAAGCAAAATGCCAAGAATCAAACCCATGCATAAACTAAGAAGTGCTTCGTCAACTCATGAGGAAGAGGCTGATGATAAACTCTTCCTTCCGTCCCTAGATAATTATTTCTTCCTCCTTCCTTCAATCTGCATAGCCCACCACCTCCACAGCTAACAAAATCTTTCCCACCGATCACACAGCTGGAAACACTATCTTATTCCTTCACAAATCTGTACGAAAACCGATAACTTTCAAATATCCCCGCGCATTTGGGGCTCGGCTGCCACACGCTGCCGCCCGCTGCCCTCACACCACACACACCTCCCCTGTCCACGCCTTGCTGCTTCCACGCACTGCTGCCGAGGTGAGGGAAGATAAAGACGCGTCGAAGAATTCTTGACACCGTAACGGGAGTGAATGATAGTCACGGATACGCACACACACAAAATAAGGATACTTATGGCAAGTCCCGCGTCTGCCCCCCCGGGCGATGTCACCTTGTCGCGTGGGGTGATGCATGACGTAATCATGGATGGAAGATGACATAATCAGTTCTGACGAAGCTTTCTTTCTTTATACGTGTAATCCATTGCTAGATGAACTCAACAATAGTTACTATGATATTTTTGTGTCTTAATATTACTCATTTGAAAGTTACAGTGATTTGGTTGGTATCTATCTAGTTATCGAGATATGAGTAGCCTCGTCGCATCACTAGTCGTGCAGCCTCAAGCCTCGCCGCGGCGCCACACGCGCGTCCCGCCCCGCCCCGTGGTTAATATTGCAAGTTATTATCGAAGTGCAATTTCCCGCGAGCTTCTCTCCTCCCACTCAGAACATTAAGCTTGCAATGCTTCACCGTTATAAGCACCGGATATGTACTTGTGTTCACTTTATGCACGCATATATTGTATATATATATATATATATATTATATATATAATATATATATATATATATATATACTTACATATAAACGAGCCGGTGGTGCAGAGTGGATACAATATGGGTTTGTCTCCTTCCAAGCCTTAGCCCTCAGCTAGAGAGAAGAGGTACGAAATAACTATCGAGGAGTTGTGACCTCGTAATCCCGGCAGGAGCGCGACGCTCTCATGTGACGCGGAACACTTACCACCATAATGATACCCTGATATCACTCGTGCCTCGCTGTGACGCCTTGTTACAGGTACAGGAAAATCTTAAGAACAAGGGCTCCACGCTAAGCTGACCCAAATGTTGGCTCTACGTGTTATACTTACTGTCCTTAACACATCTGTTTAGATTTTAATGAGTGCCGATCCTTACCTTGCCTACATGGCCGATATTAAATTTCAGGTTCTTGAGAAAAACTAAGTCCAGTAGGGTTAGGTTAGGTTAGGTTAGGTTAGGTTAGGGCAGGTCAGGTTAGGGCAGATTAGGTTAGGTTAGTGCACAGCACGAGGGGCTCGAGGAGGGGTGCTAGGTTAGGTGTGTAGAGTTTTGTCATCTTTAGAATAAATGCTCAACCTCCTATCTTCTTCTTCTTCTTATAGGCAACAAGCTTGGAGACATGGTGGAATCCGGGATTTTTGGGTGGGGGAGCACACATATAAGGGAAATATGGCCCCGATAAAGTCTATGAACTAGGGAAATTTCCCTAGTTTATGGATTTTTTTGTGGGGGGCCATATTTCCCTTATGTGTGTGATCCCCCACCCAAAAACCCCGGATTCCACCATGTCCCCAAGCTTGTTGGCTATAAGAAGAAGAAGAAGAAGATAGGGAGTGGAGCCCTTGTTCTTAAGATTTGCCCAGTTATAAGACACATCTCAAATCCTTAACTTTCTCTTTGTGATCAGTAAGTCCACTTCATAGCCAGCCAACCAAACCAAATTAGTTTCCTATTGCAACATTTTCCTTAATGAGTAAGTTTATGGGTAGACTAAACAGTATATAGGAAGTCAGGCATATGTGGGTTAACTTCCTATTTACTGAGTCATATTCATAGGTAGGTTTATTTTTTACACCGCCTAAATATCTCAAACTGTAAGTAAGGGACGCCGTCATCGAGGAGGAAAGGGGAGAGAGGGGATGAGGCGGAGGATTGGGGGGTTAAGTCTCAAGAAACGAGAGAGAGGAGGGGTGGGGGGAATGGGGGGGGGGTTTAGGGGGTTATGGCATCAAGAAAGTCACTCACTCAGTAACGTCATGGCCTTTCCTTCATCATAGCGTGGTTCTCCATATACCGTTCAAAAAGCCATGAACAAACATATTAATACCCTCACTCTGTCCTACACACACGATGAATGAAAGAAATATCACAAGGAAAACATGACGACATACAAGATGGCTGGCTACTCACGGCAACAGCAGCTCAGTGGCCCTCCTGCACCTCGCTTCTGGCCTGCTTCCTGCCTTCACCCGGCCTGCCCGAAGCTTGCAGGCAGCCATGGTACCTTAACACACCACAGCACAAATGGTAACGATATAGTTTGATACGCGAATCCTCTAAATGCGTTACACGATAAACAAATAAGAGTAAAACGGCACACCACTCGTCCCGCGCGCCGGCGCAGCCACCACCACCGCCGCTGCCAAGCCTCCAGCCTCCTGCCTCCTGCCCCCGCTCAAGTTCACGAAGCAAGAACCAAACGATTCGCAAAGCCTTGACACTTTAGTTTCATTTCACAGTTTTCTCCTTGATTCTTGTACTGTAACTTGCTTAACTTGTGTCTATCGTGAGCTTTAAGGTTATATTTGATGGCAGTAAACGTGCCAGATATATGTATACCTTGATTGTTGCAATAATTATGATCACAATCACTTCACTAATGAACTGCTTCAATTGTTTGTTTCGAAGTGTCTCTAAGATGTATGAAAGAGAGAGAGAGAGAGAGGAGAAAGAGAGAGAGAGAGAGAGAGAGAGAGAGAGAGAGAGAGAGAGAGAGAGAGAGAGAGAGAGAGAGAGAGAGAGAGAGAGAGTGCCCCCCCTCTCAGCTAATCCCCCCCAGGTTTGCCCCAGGCCGCCTGCTGGGTGCAAAGGTCGCCCCGACAGCCGCCCGTTTCAGCACCCAAGGCACTGCTTTGCCGCGGCTGTGATGGCGCGGAAAGCCAAATATGAAACAGATACACAACAAAGCCTGCAAAGGGATGACGGGCGGGAGGGAACCAGAGAATGAGTGGATGCAACGCACCATCACGCTGATGAAGCCAAATGCAGGACTCAGGGCGGCAGCCTTTTGTTCCCTTGGCAGCAAATACACGTAATGACACAAAAACCTCAGACTATTGTTACGCGCTGCCATTAACTGCGAGTACCCGTCTGAGGCTCCGATACACCAATAGCTCTTCAGACAAATGAATACATAGACGAATAACCAAGTAAACACACACACACACACACACACACGTAATGAATGATGGATGGATGGCCGTGTGTCAATCTCTGCCAATGTTTGCCTCCTAACTTTTCAGTCTCGCCTCTCCTACCATCTGATCTCCCCTTCCTCCACTCATTACCTAGATTTGCTCTGACATCCTATAGTTAATGCACGCGCCTCCCTTCCCTAGGCCACGGGTGTATAGGCACGCCTGCGCTGAACCCCTTATATACACCATACAGACACTATATACACCATACAGACACTATATACACCATACAGACACTATATACACCATACAGACACTATAAACCATACAGAACTATATACACCATACAGAATAATACACCATACACATATATACACCATACAGACACTATATACACCATACAGACACTATATACACCATACAGACACTATATACACCATACAGACACTATATACACCATACAGACACTATATACACCATACAGACACTATATACACCATACAGACACTATATACACCATACAGACACTATATACCATACAACACTATATACACCATACAGACACTATATACACCATACATACACTATATACACCATACAGACACTATATACACCATACAGACACTATATACACCATACAGACACTATATACACCATACAGACACTATATACATCACCATACTTCTTTATTCCTGGTATTAAAAGGACTGTATAATAATGTCAATACTTTAAATCTCTTTTGTTATACTTGTTGTAAAGAGTGGAATATGAGAAAAACAGTTATCTTTTTTAATTCAAGCTTTAAACTTTTATTACCGCACTCAACAATTTCGCCATATTTTTGTGTTGCAAGGCATTTGATTACTGGTTGCCGGAAGTTTTTTTTGGGATTATTTTTCGCTTGATTACCGTAGGGATTCATTTCGTTACACCAATATTTTCTAATGTTTTTCTTCTCTTTATTTTGCTATCAAGGGTATTTAGTCTCCCCTCGCAGTTGCTTTCTTTCCGCTTTGATATGTAAACAATTTTTCCCCACTGTGTTGTTACTTTAAACATTTCATCCCTGCGAACAGTTTTCTGATTTTTCTGTAGGTTTTTAGATGACGTGTACTAAAGCAGAGTAGATGCTTCACTGTTTCTTTACTCTGTACATGCTTTTCGTATTGTTTTAGCCTCACGTACACACTGTTTCATGTATTTCCTTGATGATCGTCTGAACTATTGCAAAAGATTCAACAGGTATACACGTGTCAGGTCTTCTCGATCTCGATCTCGATCTCGACTTATGTCGTTTAACCCCTTGAGACCCAGAACGTAATGTCCATTGTAATATAACCACCATTAGACGATTTTTAGTGACTTATAAACAATATTTTATAGATATGACCTGTTTAGTATCCTTGTCGACTAGCTAATTTGGTATATTCAGTTACACCTCGTAATTGTATGGCTAACAACATACATCTTTTTTATAGCAAAGGAAAGAACTGGACGTGAAGGAATTAACAGGACAGTCTGCTTCACCGTTATCACGAAGGTATAATATGGTGCATCACAATCTAGGTTCCGTCACCAGTCGTCCCCATCCTCACCACCACGTCGTCACACGCACAGCAAACCTCCAGTGGCCACTGCCTGACTCATATGTTGGACGCGTGGCCCTTACCATTTTTAATCAACTGCTGAACACAAATTACCAAGTATGAATTAGTTCTCATTAAATTGTCTATTTTTCCAGATCACACAACGACCCACACAACCAACCCACACACACACACAAACACCCACACACACACACACACACACACACACACACACACACACACACACAAAAAAAATCTATGTATTTTAATACTTCGGGGAAGACCAAAGAGCATGCTTTAATGCCTAGAAAATTAAATTATACTGCGAACTTTCAGCTGAAAAATGAATTACATGCTAATATCAGATTTCTTTTCCGAGTAACTATCAGGTCAAACTTTTGGTTGCGTCTTTTTCATAGTCTCGAAAAGGATTCGTGAAACTTCTGAAATCGGCTGCGGCACTTTGAAATCCTTAGACAGCGACTAAACTCTTTGGTGTCAAAGCAATGGACTTGACCCCTTCACGCCCAGATCTTTCCTTTGCTATATAAAATCGTCTGTTGTTAGCCATAAAATTACGAAAAATAACTGAAAATCCCAAATGAGTTAGTGGAGAAGGATACTAAACAGGTCATATCTATAAAACATTGCTTACATTCACTGAAAATCGTTTAATGGTACCCAAGTTACAATGGAAATTACGTTCTGGGTCTCAAGGGGTTAAGCAGTGGACTTAATTTCTTTTATCTCATTTCATTATTTAGTTTCTTTTGTCGGTAGCTCTATTGTTGACACCTGCCGATCTACGTCTGCCTAATCAATTCCTATGTTGATGATGCCACGCCACCACTGTATGGCACGCGGCACCTGACACCACGCGGCTGTCTTCTCGGCCCAAGGCGAAAACTCGTGCGGGGCTGCTTTAGAACGCCTAACATCTTATCTTGCAGTGAGTAAAAGGTTTTTCCGTTTCATCGCTTCCCTCTTTTAACTCACTCTAGTCTTACACTCAGTGGCAGTTTTCCTTCCCTTGCTATCTTGATAAACTGTGTTCCTGAATACTGCCTTAAACCTGCTGACTGCCTAACCTGCTGACTGCCTGCCTAGCACTACTATACCTCCTTTCATTGCTCACGGCTTGTTATTAAATCATTTTATTCTCACACCTCTATACATCTTATCCCTATAGACATGGCTGCCCTGTATCCCTATAGACATGGCTGTCCTGTATCCCTATAGACATGGCTGTCCTGTATCCCTATAGACATGGCTGCCCTGTACCCCTATAGACATGGCTGCCCTGTACCCCTATAGACATGGCTGCCCTGTATCCCTATAGACATGGCTGCCCTGTATCCCTATAGACATGGCTGTCCTGTATCCCTATAGACATGGCTGCCCTGTATCCCTATAGACATGGCTGCCCTGTATCCCTATAGACATGGCTGTCCTGTATCCCTATAGACATGGCTGCCTTGGAGTGGACGTGCACATATGGACATTATTTTCTTTCTAGTTAGGTATCTGATACTACCTGAATGACTACAACCCTTGTCTGTGTGGTGACTCATGAAGGTCGAGATTCGCACGTTTGAATACGATGGACAAACGAGTATTCCTGATTATCAGTTGCTGTGGCGAGATTATTTTATATTTTTTTACATTTTGTCCCTATAGCGCCTGTAGGCAGTGACCCAGGGCTCGGATGGTAGGCCCTGGAGGTTCACTTGAGGGCCACCTGAGTTCACCTGAGATAGTACCGATATATATTTTTTTCAGAGTCACAGAATACAGCGGCAAAGTATCAGTGTCATGCAATGTTGCAGGGAAGGGATACCGTCGGCCCAGAGTTCCATCACCACTTATTACGACATCGTTGTCAACCATAAATTTTAAAGACTTGCTTAGTCCAGAGTTCATTCACCATCCTATGAACTTAACTAACCATCATGAAACACATACGCATATATAAACAGCTAGGCATTAAAAATAAATAAAATAATCTGTATTTTGAGCTTTTCATACATGCAAGCAGGTAATCTAACGTATATTATTACATGTTATAATATTAGTCATTTGCACTGTCATTGCACCATCCTCTCCTAATAACATCCTTATGCTGATCCTACTCAAGGGTTGTGTTTGGTCCTGTGCAAGACAAGCGTCTCATTGGTCCGCTAACTCGCTGCTATATAATAATAATAATAATAATAATTTTATTCTCACCCGAAGACATACAAGAAAAACAACAACATAATATATAGACGAGGGAATGAACTTAAGTACTAAAGCATATAGAGAGTAATAAACATTTATTAGAGGATCAACACCGCTGTCTTATCGAATCTCCTCCCATGACTGACTCTCCTCCATGTCTATATTTACTGATATCTGGACGTCTATATTTACTATGGATGTTTACTGATATATTCATAGGTACTGATACCTATACATCACTTGCCCTTGTCTCAGTACTGTCCGACACTTGCTTGCTGTGTCGCCCGCCATCACGACAGCACACGGCACCACGACACACCAGGGTTTGTTTTGTCTTACTGAACTTTCTGCAGCAATTCCATTATATTGCTATTTACAAGAAAACTTTTGAAGTAGTTAGTCTGTTTTATGTCCACCTGAATATTCCTGAATAAGTGATACCAACAAGGTACTTTATCCCCTTGAGTCCCAGAACGGGTTTTCCATTGTAATTTGGGTACCATTAGACAGTTTCAATTATTAAAAGTAATGTTTTATAGATATGACCTGTTTAGTATACTTTTTCACTAGCTAATTTGGTATATTACATTACTTTCTTCGTAATTTTATGGCTTACAACACACAATTTAATATAGCAAAGGAAAGATCTGGGCGTGAAAGGGTTATGAAGCGGTTTTCACTGTCTACATTTGCTACTGGATATTGTTTCCCTTCGTTACATGACACAATACTCAGTTTCCTTAACAATAAATCTACAATACATCATATATTCGTTCGTATATCTCACAGTGTATCGGCTATCACTCATGCTCTCCTGCTACGAGTCTCATACAGTGTCAATAATGATGCACGTCACTGAAGGAAGCTGAGGTTTTCTCCTACGATCTTTTATATCAAATCTCTTATCAGGTGTCTCCGCGCTGTGCCCCATTTATACAGGTGTGTGTGTGTGTGTGTGTGTGTGTGTGTGTGTGTGTGTGTGTGTGTGTGTGTGTGTGTG
>JACEEZ010025435.1:92500-112500 GCA_016584305.1 Chionoecetes opilio | reverse complement strand
GCGGCATTCATACTAGAAATAGCTGTAAGGGATTAATTCTACAGTATGCAACATGGAGCAAGCGATGGCGGGATTCCCACGTCAAGAACTCGAGATGGTGTTATGTGAATGTTATGAATTGTATACTATGAACTATATATTATGAACTGTTACTGTTGTTGTTGTTGTAGGTGTTTGTAATTTTTTCATTTTGGTAGGGTTTCGACTGTCTTAGAAGTGATTAAGTTTTGAAATCAATAAGGATTCGATCTTTATCCGCCCATGTATGGAGTATACCTCTCATGTTTAAGGGGGATCATAAAGTTCTTCTAAATCTAAACAAGTTAGTCAAAAGCTTTTAGTCTCATCAACTCCCCCCAACTGAGGTCTTCAATCACTCAAACATTGCCGCAATACTGCTTCTCATGGTATCTTATATCGTTATTTTCATGTTTACTGCTCTTCTGAACTTGCTAACTGCAGTGATCTCTCATCAGACGCCCGCTAGAGCAGCAGCAGAGCGCCTCAGGTGTACAAGCAGACTTTCTACACTGTACATACCAATCCATCACCTCTGTCCGTCTGTACTAATGCCAAGAGAGAAGAAAAGTTTAAGACGGATGTATTAGTCAAGTAGTCATGTTGCATCACTTATCGTAGCGTAGGTAAACTGCAGATGGAGAATGTTAAGTTGATCACGCTTGGTCGGCGTTCTCCACACACACACGGATAAAACGTTGATCTAAACATCCAATTAAAACCGTCCTATTACAATAACTTGCCTTATTGAGATATTTAAAACATACGCATATTGACACTATTTTGAAACTCCTTATTGACTATTTAGAACGCTCCCTATGTGACTATTTATTAAAAAAAAGAAGCTTCACTATATTGACTATTTAAAAGCTTAACTAATTGACCTATTTAAAACTTCCAGTATTGGACTATTTAAAACTGCTACCCTATTGAACGTATTTAAAACTTACTATCTAGGAACTACTTCTGAAGTACTCCCGTATTGACTATTTAAAAACTCCCTATTGACTATTTAAAACTCTATTGACTATTTGAAAAAGAAAAAGTCTACTTCCTGTTGACTATTTAAACCTGATCCTATTGAGCTATTTAAAACACCCTAAGGTGTACGTATTACGAATAAACGTCCCTATTAGACTATTTAAAAAGACGGGAACCCTATTGAGTACTATTAAAAACATCCCTATATTGACTATTATACAAAACTCCCTATTACTATTTAAAACTCCTTATGTGTACTATATAGAAAAACTCCTCAGTGACTATTTAAGAAACACCGCTAGTTAGGCTATTAAAAACTCCCTATTGGCTACTTTAAGTGACTCCCTATTGACTATTTTGAGAAACTAGAGTATCGCTACATTTAACTAGTAAAAACTCCCTAATTGAGTTATATTAAAACTTCCTATTGACTATTTAAAAACTCCCTATTGGACTATTTAAAACTCTTCTACTATTGACTATTTAAAACTCCCGTAATATGACTTTTAAAATTTTCCTATTGACTATTTTTAAAACTCGCTATTGACTATTGTAAAAAAACAACCCTAATTGAACTATAAAAACTCCCTTTGACTATTAAAACTCCTTATTTACTTTTTAAAACTTCCACATATTGACTATTTGAAAAACTTCCTATTGACTGTTTAACAAAACCCCTATTGAACTATTAAAAAACGTTCTATTGACTATTAAAGAAACTCCCTAATTGACTATTTAAAAAAAACTCCCTAATTGACTTTAAACTTCCTATGACTATTTAAAACTGTCCTTATTTTTACTATTTATAAACTCCCTATTGATCTATTATTTAAAACATGCCTTATTTACATATTTAAAACATCGCCTATTGACTAATCTAAAACTTCCCTATTGCCTATCTTAAAACATCCGATTGACGTATTTAACAACTCCCTATTGACATCTAAACGGCCCTATTGACTATCTAAGAACTCCCTATTATGGAACTATCTAAAACTCCCTATTGACGTATTAAAAATGCATGCCAATATGACTATTTAAAAACTCCCTAATTAGTGGCGTATCGTAAAACTCCCTATTGACTATACTAAAACTCCGTCTAGTTGACCTATACTAAAAAGCTCCTATTGACTATTAAGAAACTACCCTATTCCTATTTAAAGACTCCCAATTAGAACAAATAAAAATTGAAACTCTTCATGATTAGATAACATTTTTTTCCACCTTCAGGACGGAGTTCAGGTTACGTTGCAAGAGAGTACGTCAAGAGATACCTCCCAAACTAATTGGCACCCAGCCCAACTCTTCACTGTTTAAGGAGAAGAGGAGGAGAAGGTCTATTACCTCTCATGCGGGCCGTGGCGTGTGTCAACGGGCTTTTTGTGTTACTAGTTTTTTACTCTGCCCTTGGGGACAGTTCCGTGTGATGCATAATCTTAAGAAAATTAATTTAACGGACAACATGGTAACGAGAAAATATCACCAGTGAGAACTTGCTGTGGTTTGCATTAGGATAAGTAGGAAGTATGTAGTAGTAGTAGTAGGAATAAGATAAGGTAGTATATATATATTAGTAGTAGTAGTAGTAGTAAGATGAGATAAGTAGTGGTAGTAGTAGTCAGTAGTGAGTAGTAGATGTGTATATGATGTAGTGTAGTAGTACACATACAGGAAGTCAGGATAGCCAAGTGATTAATTAACAATAGTAGTAGCAGTAGGTAATAGATTTAATAGTTTTAGATGTAGTAATATGTAGTAGAAGTATCAAGTGACTAGTAGTAGTAAAAAGGGAGAGAGAGAAGTAGTAAGTAAGGTGTAGTACATATAGTATGAGTAGTGGTAGTAGTAAGGTAGTTGGAAAGAAGGCCAGGAGAAGAGTTTCCAAGTCAGGATATTGAAAGTGCTACGCCGTTGACTCATCTTAAAGGGAGAAAAGAGAGAGAGAAAGAAAGGAGAGAGAGAGAGAGAGAGAAGTGGTATGAGAATGAGAGGAAGAGAGAGAGACAGGAGTGAGAGAGAGAAGAATCGAGAAGGAGAGAGAGAGAGTAGAGGAGAGAGAGAGAGAGAGAAGAGAGAGAGAGAGATGCAGAACGGCGAAGCTAGAGGAGCGAGAGCGGAGAAGAAAGAGAGAAGAACAGAGAGAGGGAAACTATGAGCCCAATAAAACCCCGTTGACATTAGTAGCACAGAGAAAGGTTGTTTGAGACCTCCGCCCCACGTGTGTGTATTAGATCACCGAAAAATGACCGCGTGAAGGACCCTTTAAAGGTAACGTATGAACTATAGGGGGTCACGGGGCCTGCAAGGGGAAACGGCTCTAACATCTCACCACGCACCACCCTACAAATGAGCAGATGCCAGAGCCAATCCATTGTATTACATGTCCATTACAGTCATAGAATAATGGTGTGACATCAAATATAGTATATAACAAACACCATAGGATAAGCGTACAGTTGTGTTCCGTAAAACGTTTTAGTGACACCAAACTTTATTTTATGGCAGATTCACTATTAATTAGTTTGTACAGTGCCTAATTCTAACTGTCTATGGTATTATCCTCCTTTATAAGAAAAGCGCTGTGTGTTTTTAAATTTATATCGACCGGTGTCTAGGAGTGATTTTTGATTGTCCATAATTAGTGTATGTCCTAGAAGATGGCCTAGGGCCACGCGGTTTTTATTTTATTTTTTTTCGTCATCTTTTCGTCTCTCTCTTCTCTACGCAGAGCTAAGCGGTAGTCTCACCGTGTCAGATATCTCAAGAGTTAGTGAGCGATCGCGCAGAAGGTGCAGGACGTCGTCCCATTCCACGCTCTCATCAGCAGGTCTCCCGCTGCCGGTCGGCTCTGGGTCTCGGTGACGCGGTCGTGCAGTCCGACGGACCCGCCCCGGACGTACACTTCAGATCAGAAAAGACACCGCGGGCAGAGAGAGCAGAGAAGAGAGAGGAGAGAGATGAGAGAGAGAGAGAGAGAGCGTTCAAAAAAAACCAATTCACCTGGTAAACTGTATCGTCACTTAAAAGGGCCCTGTAATTTGTGCCAGCCTTCCCGCAGGCCCGGGCCCAAACACCAAACAACACCGCCTGTAGAACACTCTCAACACTCTCCCTTCCCTTTCCCGTCCCCCCCTCCCCTTCCCTCTGCCTACATTCCGAAGAGGATCATAGTCATCTAGAATTCCTCGGCCCCATAATACCTCTTCTTCTGGCACCATGCGTACACCCGCAGTGGCTCGGGCGGTTAAGCGGGCACAAGTGGGCGCTGACGTGTGGTGTTGTGTTGGTGTCGTTGTGTGCGTGTGTGTGTCGTGCTCCGGTGTGGTGTGTGTTGTGTGAGGGAGAGGACGAGGAGCCCCTCGACGCGCGGGGCGCATAAACAGCGGAACTCGTCCGGGTATACCCCTCTCAGAGGGATCCCGGGCTTCAACCCGTCCACGTCGCAGTCAGCTCCGGGGAAGGACCAACTCTAAGGGGGCTAGCAGGTCGCGAGTTCAGGAACAGGACGGGATAGCGAGTAGCACAGAGCAGCCGCAAGAGAGAAAATCCAGACGACGTAGCGGGGCGTGCTAGTAGCGCGCGCGTACAGCGCCGAACCCGTGCGCGGCGCCAAGAGCTGCGAGGTCCTCTACAGAAGAGAGAGCCAAAGTAGAGAGCGAGGAAGAAGGTGCATGAGCTCCCAGTCAGCGACTGCATAAGGCAGAGAGCAGAGGGCGCCAGGTCAGAGGCAGCCGAGGTAGAGCCAGGACGCGAGCGGAGGGCGACGACGCGGAGCTAGCAGAGATCGGAGATCAGTAGGACGGTAGGAGCAGGTCAAGTCCGCCGAGAGCAGCAAGAGAGCGTCAGAGATCGAGCCAGTAGACAGAGCAGAAGGGACGCGAGCACTAGAGCCCAGGAGGCGGGGGAGCAGAAGAGCAGAGCAGAGGAGAAAGAGCACCCATGAGAGAGAGAAGAGATATAAATTCTTCTTGGTAACATGTTTTGAAAATGATGTCATAATTTTTATAATTTTCCGTTTTTTTTTTCCACAACAACACATTCGCCAGCGTTTTTAGTAAATACTATTATCATCCCGCACGAATTCTCCCACCCCTTCCTCGCCTTGCCCCTCTCAATGCCCGCCACCCATCTGCCCCCCTCGTTCGCTCGTCTCTCGGCTTCTCCCCTCATAACAACGACAATTCAAGGGTTTAAACGAAATATGTTTGTGTTTTTGACATACACACGAATAATGAGCAAGGATTCAAAACATGTCAGTGCCCTTGTAAGCGCGCCTGTAACTTGGAAAATAGCAATAGGCACATTATACAGTAACAAAATAACTTACACAATATCTATTAAAATCATACAACTATTCTAATACACACCAGGACTAAATTAAGTGTAACTCTACAAGATCGCTCTCAACTTCCTTTTTTTTTTCTTTCTTCTTTTCTCTTTTGCGTTTCTTTTTTTTTCTTTTTTTTTTTTTATTTTTTCGCCAAGGAGGCCCGCGAAGAGGAGGAGGAAGGTAGGCAGGAGGCATTTCATAGGATTATCACACATAGGAGTAACAAAGATCGCCAAAACAACCAGGACGGACCCCCCCCTCCCTCTAAAACTCCCCTTTAACCCTCCACCCGCTCTCGCCCCCTTCATCTTCCTCTTCTCCTCTCCTTCCCGCTTTCCAACCTCCCTCCGTCCTAGCATCCCACCACTGTCCTCCCTTACCTACCTCAAGCCCACCTACTCAGCTACCTACTCTCCTTACTCCCACTTGGCTCCATGAGGAGCGAAGGGGTACTGCTGCCACTTCCCTTGCACCTACTTCACCTACATCAACCTACTTGTCAAGAAAATCCAGTTGGAAAATTGATTCACCCCCCCCCTCCCTATGTCCCTAAAGCGCACGGATAGGTCCTACCAGGGAAGGTTCATGAGTGCTAGCAATGAAGAACTGAAAACATAGCCATCAACCAAACTACAATCTCTCACCACCCTCCCTCAAACAACTCACTCTGTCTCTACTCCCAAACTACCACTTCTCATCCAACCTGTCTCATATCCCTACTTCACAACTACATCGATCATTCATAATCGCGGGTACTCTAGTACCCAATTCCCACTATCACATCAGTCCTTCATCCCTCTCATCTCCTCCATACCTCCCAATTTACCTCTCCTTCTTACTCATCTTGTGCGTCAAGTCTGTTTCTTTTGAATGTTCGTTATCTCTCTCTCTCCCTCGCCTCTCTCTCTTCTCTCCGTCTCTCCCTCCTTTCGTTCCAAGTCCTCTTCTCTATCTTCTCTTCTCCCCCTCTGCTCTCTCTCTTCTCTCCTCCGTCTCTCTAAGTTCCCATTTCTGCTCGCTCTCTTCTCTCTCTCTGTTTGTTTATAATTTTTGTCAACACTTGTGGTTGGAACGCGAGCATTTTTGCCTATAGCAGCCGCGCCTGTGGAATTAGTTATGGCATTAACAATAGAAACAAGGTCAGTGTATTGGGGCTACCTTGGGGGGGGGACTCCCGCGCTACGGTTTGGAGTGAAGTGGCCAGAGGACAGATCTAATTACCGCAGCAGCATAGTCGTGGCGGGCGGCACTCTGGATGTTCGGAGGCTGCGGATGAGGTGGGAGGCGTTCCCCCTGAGGTGGGAGTTGACCTCGCACTTCAGGAGGTAGTGTTGTTGGGGAGTTGCAAGATAGGGGGAGTGGACTGGCAGTGAACCACGAGGTGATGTCCACTAGGTCTGCCCTGGCGGATTTCCCTCAAAGGCAGGAAATCCGAGGTCGGAGACGTTCTCTCTCTCGTCTCTCTTTCTCTCTCGTCTCCTCGCTCCTTCTCCCTCCTTGTACAATTTTCTCTTCTCTCTCTCTCTCCATCTCTCTGCTCCTCTCTCTGCTTCACATCCTCATCTCCTCTTCTCTAACCTCCCCCCTCCTCGTTATCTCTCTCTCTCTCTCTCTTCTCTCTGATCTCTTCCTTTAAATATCCACCCTGCAGACGCTCTCAATTTTCGTCGCTCTTCTCTCTCTCTCTCTCTCTCCTCCTCCATGTTCGTCCTCTTCCTTCTGCTTCGCCCTCCTTCGTCCTCCTCTCCAATCCCACTCCTTTTCTCTACTTCTCCTCTCCCCTTCATTCTCCTCTCTCATCTTTCCTCCCTCCTTCTCTCTCGCTCTCTCCTCTCTCTCTCCCTCTTTGATTCCTTCCCCTTTAATCATCCCAACCTGCAGACCAAAACTCATCAATTTCGCGTGCCTCCATGTGTCTCTCTCTCTCTCTCTCTCTCTCTCTACGACCCCTCCATTGATCTCTGAGGGTCTCTCTCTCTCTATCGGTCCTCTCTCCTCTCTCTCTTCCCTCCTCTCCCTCTTCTCTCTCTCTCTCTGATACTTCTTTTATCCACCTGCAGACCTCTCACTTCCTTCTTCCACACACTCTACTCTCTCTCCTTTCTCTCCTTCCCGTAACCCCTTCGGCCATCCTCTTTCCTCTTTCATGATCTCGTCCGGTTCCACTCTCCTTTCCTCGTCTACCCTTTCCATTCCCACTCTCTCCTCTGCTCTCTCCTCCTGTATCTCCGGTCCTCTCTCCTCCAATTTCTCATCCCTCTTTTCTTGTCTCCTCTCTCCTTTTCTTTCTTCTCTTCTCTCTTCCTCTCCTCTTCTTCTCGATCTCTCTCTCTCGCATCCCGTGCCCTTTCTTTGTCTCCTTTACCTCCTTCTTCCATGCTTTATCCCTTGGATTGGGCGCATATCGCTTCTCTAGATTCCTGCCTCCTGACTACACTCCTCTCCTCCTTTGCACGTGCTTGCTTCCATTTCATTCGATCTTTTCCCCCTCTTCTTTTCCCATTTAAACTTTCAGTTTTCCCCCCCCCCTTTTCTTCTTCCCCCTTCTAAAGCCCTCCTTTTTTGGTCCCTTACTCAGATAGGATTATTTTTTTTTCTCTCTTCTCCCTCTCTCTCCTCTCCTCCCCTCTCTCTCTCGCTCGCTCTTCTCCTCATTCGGTACTCCTCCTCTCCCCTATCTCTCTCCGTCTCCTCTCCTCTCATCGCGTCTCTCTTCTATCCTCTCTCTCTCTCTCCTCTCTCTCCTCTCCCTCCCTCTCTCCAACTCTCTCCTCTCCTCACCCGCCTCCTCTCTCTCTCCTTTTTCCCTACATAGTCTAGGCTATGTTTGTTGTTGCATATGTTCCTGCGATCATCTAACCATTTTTTTTTCATAACTATCTACTTCTTCCCTCTTGTTATTTTGATGTCATTTTTCTCTCCTCCCTCTTCTCTCTTCTCCTCTCTCTTATATTCATCCCTTTCTCTCCCTCCCTCCTCTTCTCCTTCCCCTCATCCTCTGCCACCCTCCTCCTCTTCATGGCCGGTCCCTCCCTCCATTCTTCTCTCTCTACAGCTCCACTATTCACTTATTCGTCATCCTCTCTCCTCTCCCTGTCGGTTCTCTCTCCAGGACGCTTCTCATTTCTCTCATCTCTTCTCTCCTCTCTCTCTCTTATTATTTGTCTCTCTCCTCCTCTCTTTCTCACCAACACATTCTCGTTCTGTATTCTTCCTCATCATTCTCATCTCTTCTCTCATCTCTCGTCTCCTCTTCTCTTTTAGGGCAGACTCTCCTCGATTGCCTTTTCTACAGGCCTTTGCATTCTTTCCCTCCCAATCCCTTTCTATTCTAACGTACTTAATTCTTAAAGAGGAGGAGTAACAAGACAACCCGGTTCCCGATACTTAATATGTTTGCGCTCCGCCCCCCTCCCCCTCCTTCACCTTTTTTATATTATCTTACTGGTCTTCTTTTATTATATAGGGACTTGGTCAATTATAGTCGGCCTTTTTTATTTTAACCTCTTTTATTTTTTTTTTTTTTTTTGCTCTTATTAGGTCCAGATGTTTCCTTTTGTTTCGTTGTAAATTAAAAAAAAAAAGTGTTTTTCCATTTTTTTCTTTTTTCCTCACCTTTTGTTTTCCATACCTTTCCTTTGTACCCTCGGATCCGTTTATCTTTCTGTATCCTCAGCTCCTTCTCCTCCTCGCTTTCCTTCCTTTCCCTCCCATCCCTCTCTCTTGCCTCTTCACCTCTCCTCCTCCCCCCGCCTCCCTCCCCCTCCCTGCCACCGTGTCCGTGCTGCTTTCCCACCCTTTCTATCCCCGCTCCGATCCTCTTCTCCCCCTCCTCCCCCCCATCCGCCTCCTTCCATTTCCCTCCCCAGTGCTATTTCCTCCTTTCTCCCCCCTCCGGCTCCGTCCCTCTCCCCCCGCTCCCCCCCCCCTCTCCTCCTTCCCTCCGTCCTATCGCTCCTTCCCTCCTGCCTCCACACAGCGGATATGAGAGCAGCTGAAGCTGTTGACGGGGGAGAAAAGTTTATGTATTCGTGAAAGCAAAGTAATAACACCTGACGCCTGTGATGAAACACTTGACGATTCGGTTCCGCATATCTTCCTGTCCCCCCTAAACACACATCAGTCACACACACACACACACCACATCATATTTTATACACACACCCCCACATTGTATTCAACCACACACCACACTACACTACACACATACACAACACACACACACATAATCACACAACAAACAAACTATTCCTATACACATACCGCTGGGATTTAAATTTATAATTATAATAAAACTAATAAACTGAACTTTCCTCTCTCTCTTCTCTGTTCCTCATCTCTCTTCCCTCTCTCTCTCGTCCTCCATCTTTCCCTCCCCTCCTCCTCTCCTCCTCTCTCCCACCCTCTCTCTCCACTCTCTCTCTCTCTCTCTCCCCCTCTCCTTCTTCCGCCCCTCTTTTTCTCTCTCTCTCTCCTCTTCTGCTCTCTCTTTCCCTCTCTCTCCATTCTCAGTCTCTCATCTCACTCCTTCTCTCATTTATTCTCCTCCGCTCTCTACCTTCCCGTACCTTCTCTTCCGTTTCCACTCTTTCTGATCTCTCTCTCTCTGCCTATACTCTCCTACCTCTCTCCGTCGTCTACTTTCTCCTCCTCTCCTCTCTCTCTCGCCTCCTCTTTCCTCTCGCTCCTCGTCTGTGTGTTTCCTATGTATCGTCGTTCAGAAAAAAACAAATCCCATACTTAGGAAAGAATACTGCAATTTAAAGGAAAAGAAAAATAAGGAGCATTTTTCAGTGTAGAGGCAACGGATTTCAGAGTAAAGAGCACAGGACGTCATAGGTGTGCGAAAACTCTGTGGTTCAGTAAGCAAGTAGGCGGATTCTGGGGCAATGGAGCGAGGGCCGATGGGGCCGTGGGGTGCCTCCGTGGGGCGGGGAGTGTGCGGAGGAAGGAGTAGGGTAGGAGGAAGGAGTTATTGCGGAGGCGGAGGGGAGTTGGGAGGAGGAGGAGGAGGTTTAGGAGGAGGCAAACGCCGATATAGTATGTGAGGAGTGTAGGAGGGTAAGGATGGAGTGAGGTAAGTCACTTAGGGGTCGTATTGGTCTGGGTTAGTAGTGTGGGTCCGTTTAGGGTTGATTTTGTTGTTAGTTTTTTGTCTATTCTTTATGACATTCCAATTTGGCATGGAGGGTGTATAAGTAAACACACCACAAGTCTAGGGTCTTTTGAGACGCTGTATCTCCAACTTTATCTATACAGCGACCACAGACGAGTCATCATGTCACTGTACAAAGCGGTATATTATTCAAAGTCCTTTATTGGTAGAGGGATAGAAGAATTATATAGTATAAGCAGCTTATCGTGCATATAAATGATCGTAGAAAGAGTTTTTATTAGACGTATCATACTTAGGGACAGCCGGGTACGGTTTTTTTTTTTTTATCCCTTCAATGCAATACAAAAAATATATACTAGAAGCTACGAGGCATATAAATGATCGTAGAATATGCGAGATTAGTAATTTAGGACAATGCAGATGATTACTCTCTTCAAGTGCGATTCCTCACGTCAGTTCACAAGGCAAAGGAAGAATTGCCTGTAGGGACTGTGGCCTGAAATCAAAGGAGTGAACTCTGGGACGGAGGACGCGGCGTGGTACAAAGGGCGGGGAGGCCGTAGGGGCAAAACGCACCAGACCTTGGCCCAGAACCTAACCTATAGATCTTGGTATTTGAGTGTAGAGAGTAGATGAGTAGAGTAGAGAGAAGAGAGAGAGGAGAGGAGAAAGAGAGAGAGAGCGAGAGATTAGTAGAGAGAGGAAGAGAGACAGACAGAGCGAGACAGATGACAGACAAGAGAAGATAGGACGACAATAGCCATATATCATTACAGACAGACATAACTAAAGAACCAGATAGACAGACACACAGAGAGAGAGAGAGAAAGAGGGTCAAGAGAGAGAGAGAGGAGAGGACAAAGAGAGGGAGGAGAGAGAAGAGAAGGGAGAGAGGAGTAGATAGTAAGAGGTAGGAAGAGAGAGGAGAGAGAGAGAGAGAGACAGAATGCGAGAGAAGATGCAGAAGGAGGAAAGGGAGAGAGTAGTGCAGAGAAAGAGAGCCAGAGAGAGAGAGAGAGAGAGCTAGCTGATTGGTACACATAACTTACAGGGGAGAGACCAAGAGTACAGAGCATTGTCAGAGCAAACAAAAAGCAGGTGAGTCTTCCGCCCAGCAAGGCCATGGATACCCTCTTCCAGTCTGCTGCATCAGTAGGGTAGCTCCAGTGTAGAGAGTCAAGTCATTACTCAGTAGCAATGGCGCTCCGCGGTCGAGCAACATCCCACCACCACCCACGGGTGCAAAAAAAGGCATAAAAAAGGTCCCCCCCGGCCCATTGTTAACTTCCCTGGCAGTTGATAACCATAAAACCCGAGACCTTTCCTTTTTTTCCCCCTATAGTGTTTCGGCGGGCACTCTCCACATAGTCTTGGAAGGCTTCATGGAGGGATTAAGAGACAGCTGATGACTTGGTTAAGAGACAGCTGAGCGCCTGGTCTTTATAAATAATGATGAAGACTTGGATATCTGAATCTGAATGATTGGATATCTGAAATTGGATACAAATGGATGTGTAATGAAAATATTGGGAGAGGTAGAGGAAAGAGGGAAGAGTTAGAAAATAAGACAGAAATGGGAGGTGAAAGATTAAAGGAAAGCATGAAGAGGAAAAGAGAAAGGGAGTGGGGAAATAAGAAGAGAAATTGAAGGGGATGGAAAGGAGGAGAAAGAAAAGAAGAAAAGGAAGGAAATTAATGGAGCAAAAATGTTAAAGTAAGAGAAATGCTTTACCGAAGACTCTTGTACTTATGGGTTACGACACCACTGAATAGAGAGACAACATTACGTCATCGCTAAGTAATAACCGAAAGAGCATCCATCCCCCCCTCTTTTTCCCCTCCGCCTCGCCGCCCATACGCCAGCTCATCACGCCTGCAACCCCCCCCCCACCCCTCCCTCGCTAATAACACTCGTGCAGAGCCAACGAAATTATCGCCTTAATCACAGGCGTCGCTTCAATCCAAGATGGCCTTAATAATGGCAGTCTCTATTCTCTTCTTGATAACCTACCACAAATAAGGTTAAGGCCCTATCAACTAATCATGGAAGAATGAAACTGAGAAATAAGTGTGTGAGTTTCAATGGCATTTCGAGTGCCTTAATAATGAGGCGATGCAGCCTGACAGCGGGGCGGAAGAAGGGGCGGCGGGGAAGCGGGAGGGCCGGGATAAAGTGTGGGCGGGTGGAAGGGATTTTTCGGCGGGAGGGCGGGAGGAGGGAGAGGCTGGGCCGGGGATGGAAGGTGGCGGAGGGAGGGTTTGATAAGGGGCTGGGAGGTGGAGGGCTTGAGGGCGGGCGGGAGGGAGGGCTTGAGGGCGGGCGGGAGGGAGGAAGCGAGGAAGGACGGCACGAGGCTCAGAAGACCGTGTGTCTTCCTCCTCGACGTCTTTGTGTTGGTAATTACCTGATTCTATTCTCGAAAAGAATTCGGAAAACTTGCAATCCTGACGCCGCTTTGTATTATAGTCTCCACGTCGTATACATGCCACGGGTTCGAGCCCCGGGATGCTGGCGGGAGACACAGCCATTTGTCCAAGGTACGAACGTCAATATTTCAACAGGTCATAAAGCATCCTGTTGGGCCTAAGTTTCTTTAATTACTTTTCCTTTGTCCCGGAACACGTGCCACGAGGCGTCCTGAGGGAGCAGTAATGAGTGCGTCGGGGCTGAAAGTGGTGCCGTCACTCACTAGGGACTCAGCGAGGTCAAGGAATACGTACAACTTTATGGCTCCGGTACTTTTTTTTTTTTTTTTTTTTTTTTTTTTTTTTTTACATTACAAAGGACTGGCCAAAGGCACAAAAAAAATGGGTAACACAAAGCCCGCTTAGTTGCCAGTCCCTATAAAGAAGACAGTAAGAGAATAATATAAAAAAGAGGGGTGAGCCAATTTAGGTCGGGAGGTGTCTTGTTACTCTTCTTTTGAAAAGATTTAAGTCATAGGAAATTGGAAAAATAGAAACAGGAAGAGAGTTACAGAGTTTACCAGTGAAAGGGATGAAAGAGTAAAGATACTGATTAACTCTTGCATTAGGAAGATGGACAGAATAGGGATGAGAATGAGTAGAAAGTCTTGTGCAGCGAGACCGCGGGAGTGGGGGAGGCATGCAGTTAGCAAGTTCAGAAGAGCAGTGAGCATGAAAATAACGGTAGAAGAGAGCAAGAGAAGCAAAATTGCGTTGGTGATTTAAGGATTGAAGACAGTCAGTCAGAGGAGAGGAGTTGATGAGACGAAAAGCTTTTGACTCAACCCTGTTAAGGAGAGCTGTATGAGTGGATCCTCCCCAAACATGTGAGACATACTCCATACATGGGCGGATAAGGCCCCTGTAGAGTGCAAGCAATTGGGAGGGAGAAAAAAAAGGACGCAGACACCACAGGACACCTAACTTCTTAGAAGCTGTTGTAGCAAGAGAGGAGATGTGAGATTTCCAGTTCAGATTTTTAGTAAAGGATAGTCCTAGAATGTTCATTGTAGAAGAAGGAGACAGTTGAGTGTCATTAAAGAAGAGGGGATAGTTATCTGGTAGGTTTTGTCGAGTAGATAAGTGAAGAAATTGGGTTTTTGAGGCATTGAACAAAACAAGGTTTGCTTTGCCCCAATCAGAAATTATAGAAAGATCAGAAGTTAGGCGCTCGGTGGCATCTCTCCGTGAATCACTTAGTTCCTGTTGAGTTGGACGTCTAATAAACGACGTTGAAAAATGCAGGGTAGAATCATCAGCGTAGGAGTGGATAGGGCTTTGAGTTAGACTTAGAAGATCATTAATGAATAATAGAAAGAGAGTGGGTGATAGGACAGAACCCTGGGGAACACCACTATTGATAGATTTAGGAGAAGTCCCAATGTCCGTCTACAGTAGCTGCAATAGAACGGTTTGAAAGGAAACTTAAGATGAAGTTACAGAGAGAATGATAGAAACCGAATGAGGGTAGTTTGGAAATTAAAGATTTGTGCCAGACTCTATCAAAAGCTTTTGATATGTCAAGGGCAACAGCAAAAGTTTCACCGAAACCCCTAAAGGAGGATGACCAAGATTCAGTTAGGAACGCTAGAAGATCGCCAGTAGATAGCCCTTTACGGAAACCGTACTGACGATCAGATAAAAGATTGTGAGTAGATATATGCTTAAAAATCTTCTTATTAAGTATAGATTCAAAAACTTTAGAAAGGCAGAAAGTCAAAGCTATAGGACGGTAGTTTGAAGGATTAGAACGGTCACCCTTCTTAGGAACAGGTTGGATGTGAGCAAACTTCCAGTAAGAAGGAAAGGTGAAAGTAGATAGACAAAGACGGAAAAGTTTGACCAGGCAGGGTGCAAGCACAGAAGCACAGTTTTTGAGAACAATAGGAGGGACTCCGTCAGGACCGTAAGCCTTCCGAGGATCTAGGCCAGAAAGAAAAAAGAAAATATCATTACGAAGGATCTTAATGACAGGCATAATATAGTCAGAGGGTGGAGGAGAAGGAGGAACAAGCCCTTCATCAACCAAAGTGGAATTTTTAGCAAAGGTTTGAGCGAAGAGTTCAGCTTTAGAAATAGATGAGACAGCTGTGGAGCCATCTGGGTGAAGCATAGGAGGGAAAGATGAAGAAGAAAAATTGTTAGAGATGTTATTTGCTAGATGCCAGAAGTCACGAGAGGAATTTGATTCAGAAAAATTTTGACATTTTCTATGAATGAAAGAGTTTTTGGTAAGTTTTTGGAGTAAAGATTTGGCATGATTACGGGCAGAAATATAAAGGGCATGAGTTTCAGGAGATGGATGCTTACGGTACCGTTTGTGAGCCATCTCTCTATCTCGGACAACATGAGAACAAGCAGAGTTAAACCAAGGTTGACGGGCTTTAGGATTAAAGAAAGTATGTGGAATGTACGCCTCCATGCCAGAGACTATGACCTCAGTTATGCGCTCTGCACAAAGAGATGGGTCTTTGACATGGAAGCAGTAATCATTCCATAGAAAATCAGAGTAGTACTGCCTTAGGTCTTCCCACTTAGCTGAGTTGAAGTGCCAGAAGCACCTCCGCTTAGGTGGGTCCCGAGGCGGCACCGGAGCGATAGGACAGGTTACAGAAATAAGATTGTGATCGGAGGAACCCAACGGAGAGAATAGTTTCAGAGTAAGCAGAAGGGTTAGTAGTTAGGAAAAGATCAAGAATGTTGGGCGTGTCTCCAAGGCTAACTGCTAGCTAAAGATACTGTTACGGGGGGAGTATTACGTACTTCTTATTTCCGTAGAACATTATCCCCTTGAGGCTCAAAACGTAATTTCTATTGTACTTTGGCTACCATTAGACGATTTTTAATGAACTATAAGCAATATTTTATAGATTTGACCTGTTTAGTATTCTTGTCCATTAGCATATTTGGTATATGAAGATACTTTTCGTAATTTTATGGCTAACAACAGACGATTTTTATAGCAAAGGAAAGATCTGGGCGTGAAGGGGCTAAGCATAAGAGTTTAGTTCTTCTCCTTCTCTCCTGTAGCTATTCCAGAACACAGCGACCCAATCCTTGCTTTCACCTGGATATTGTATTGGTACTGGTAGCTAGAGATACTGTTACAGATATTAAGAATTACGAACTTCTTATTTGTACAGAGCACTTTAAGCATAAGAGTTTAGTTCTTCTCCCTCTATCCCCTGTGGCTATTCCAGAACGCAGCGACCAAATCCTTGCTTCCCCCTGGATATGAACTCCCATGTCAAGCCTTGATGATGTTCCCTCGAGGTGGTTTCCTGTCAGGTTATTGAAATCCTTGCCGCCTCTGACACTGACAAGGGATCAAAAGGCGTGACTGGAGGGCGGGCGGTGGTGGTGGTGGTGGTGGTGGTGGTGGTGGTGGTGGTGTGGTGCCGGTGTCCGAGGTAACGTCATAACTCCAAGAGGCTCCAGGCGAAGACAAAGAACCGCGGCAAAGTTGGCAACCCCGATATTACATGCACTACACCTGCCGTCAAAATGAAAAAAATAGTGTGCGTAAGAGTGTGTGTGTGTGTGTGTGTGTGTGTGTGTGTGTGTGTGTGTGTGTGTGTGTGTGTGTGTGTGTGTGTGTGTGTGTGTGTGTGTGTGTGTGTGTGTGTGTGTGTGTGTGTGTGTGTGTGTAAACAAGAAAATCAAACAACGTATACGCCACATGCTTCATCTCCATCACTGCGGTCTAGAGATACAAGAAAAAACAACACCAAAGGAGGCAAAAAAGAAACAGAAAAGTCGTGCTTCGATATTCACTGAGGTAGAAAAGAGAGAAAAAAAGATCAAGGAAAGAAAATGCCATCAATATTCAACGGATCTCGGAAGGAATGTTTGGTACGCCAGGGCGAAGTGAGGAGGAGGAGAAAGAGGAAGAGGAGGAGGAGGAGGAGGAGGAGGAGGAGGAGGAGGAGGAGAAGGAGGAGGAGAAGAAAGAGGAGGAGGAGGAGGAGGAGGAGGAGGAGGAGTAATAAGAGCTAGTGATGGTGGTAGTAGTGGAGAGCCGTTCCGAGCCAACACTCATGGCTGGAGGTAAACAAAAACCATCATTTGTTGCGTAATCTTATTGGCCAGGCATGAACCAAAAACAGGGTGGCGGGAGGAGGGTACCGCGGGGCTGGACTAGTACTATACAAAATAACGAAGGTAACCCACACCTAACAATCCCTGGGTCCACAATCCCCATAAAGCCTGAAGCCTTTCCTTTTACCACACCTGTAAAGAAATATATCCCTACACCCCTGCAGATTGTTGGGTGGAGGAAGCAGTTCCCTATAATCGCTGTCCCTCCCCCTGCAGCCATTACAGGACATTGTTAGCATTGGTCTATACTAGTCTTACTATACATAAGGAAAGAAGATACATAAGGAAAGAAAGAAGAAGCCTACAGGCCTATAGGCTCAAATGTATAAAAAAAAAAAAAAAAAAAAAAAAAAAAAAAAAAGTGTAGAAACCCCGTTGCTACAACTATATATCAGGACAGGGCAATAGGTGCTTGTCGCCGTATTGCCTGCGTGTCGTAAGAGGTGACTTTTATAGGGACAAGAGCGGTAGGTGGATAGAAAGAAGCATTTCCATAGAAAATGAAAATCAGGAAATACTAATAATATGCTTTTGGTTGGGAGCAATCTAATTTATTCAAGAGAAGGCCAGTTGCCTTTGCCTCCGTGGTGCAGTGGCAAGCGTGCCTGGCTACGAATCTGCGGGCCCTGGTTCGATCCCGGGCCAGGGCAAGTCGGTGACCAGCCTACCCAGCTGTTCTTCCTTCCTTTCGGGGTTTATAAATGGGTACCTGGGGTAACCTGGGGAAGGTAACTGTGGTAACCCGGGAGTCACACTAGCCCTGTGTCCCGGGGTAGCGGGTCCTCACCCACCACAGGCTCTAAAAGGGCTAATGCCACGGAGATGAGCACCGCATGCCACGCGCAGCTTAGCGTATGCGCCCATCTTTTTTACTACCAGTTGCAGAATAAGAAATATTATCACCAGCATCATTTCTATTATCATTATCATTACTATCACTATCACTATTGTTATTGCTATTATATTTAACAAGGGCTGCGACCATGGATGGATCTGAGAACAAAATCTACTTCTGACTGAAATGGAAAAAAAATATGAAAGTTCGACTTTCAAAATCATGAAACAATATCGAGAACAAAGGATGACAATATTGAAGATAAAACAAATAGATAAAAGCTCCTCCTAAAGTGGGACTAAAAAGGGACCCAGACGAAGGTTGAGGCACTCGTACCCAGAGTGCTTTTTGTCTTCTGAAACAACATAAGTAGTTTTCTTCACTTTCAGAATTCTTTTTATCTATCTGTTTGTCACACACTCTCTCTCTCTCTCTCTCTCTCTCTCTCTCTCTCTCTCTCTCTCTCTCTCTCTCTCTCTCTCTCTCTCTCTCTCTCTCTCTCTGCTCTTCCTCTTCCTTCATATAGCCGTACCCTACCTGTCAACTCCCTTCATCTCCGTTCTTTATCCCTATCTAAACTCTCTCTCTCTCTCTCTCTCTCTCTCTCTCTCTCTCTCTCTCTCTCTCTCTCCTCTCTCTCTCTCTCCTCTCTCTCTCTCTCCTCTCTCTCTCTCTCTCCTGCATGAAATGGAAAAAATATCATAATAGCGATAAAAAAAAGTCAGCACGCATTCAGGTCTGACTAATGAATGGAAAATGAGTTACCTTTTGACTAGCAGGTTCGAACACTCTGCTTCCTCATGCTCATTAAGGTAAGTGTTCCATAATTCAGTGATTGATGGAACAAAAGACCCTGAAAATTGAGAGGGGAAAAAGACGGTAAAGGAGATCGAGCAGACTAATATATAACCTCAACCTTACTCATCACACCTGGCGGGAAAAATTGGGCGGGAAAAAATGGGCTGGCGGGAAAAAAATGGACGGGAAAAAACGCGCTGGAAAAAAATGGGCTAAAAAAATGGGCGGGAAAAAATGGGCAGGAAGAAATGGCCGTGGAAAAATGTGCGGGAAAAAACGGGCGGGAAGAAATGAGCGGGAAAAAATGGGCGGGAAAAAACTGTCGGGAAAAAATGAGCGGGAAAAAATGAACGGGAAAAAATGGGCGGGAAAAAATAGGCGGGAAAAAACGGGCGGGAAAAAATAGGCGGGAAAAAACGGGCGGAAAAAAATTGGCGGGAAAAAATGAGCGGGAATAAATGGGCGAGAAAAAATTGGGCAGGAAAAAATGGCGGGAAAAAAGTGGCGTGAAAAAATGGCGGGAAAAGACACAAAAAAGGTGACCATGATATTATACATAAATTATCAACATAAAGCACTAATAACTTCCTTCCTGCACCCATTCACTATGTCAAATATCACACACAAGGATTATCAACTATGTTATTGGCAAAATTATTTAAGGTTATTTTTTGTCAAGTATTAATTGATTATAATATTATCCACAAGACAGAGTGCCAAATGGAATATGAACACTGTTGCTTTAACCCCTTGAGGCCCTGAACGTAATTTCCATTGTAATTAGGGTACCACTAAACGATTTTTTTTTAGTGAATACAAGCAATATTTTATAGATATGACCTGTTTAGTATCCTTGTCGAGTAACTAATTTCGTATATTTAGTTACTTTTCGTAATTTTATGGCTAACAACACGATTTTTTTTATAGCAAAGAAAAGATATGGGCGTGAAGGGGTTAAGAGAAGGACGTGGGAGTACAAGCAAGTGTTTGGACAGATGGAAATGTCCGAAAAATACTCAGGAATTGGAATAAATCTATGGATAACGAGAAAATATAAGATCTCTCTCTCTCTCTCCTCTCTCTCTCTCTCTCTCTCTCTCTCTCTCTCTCTCTCTCTCTCTCTCTCTCTCTCTCTCTCTCTCTCTCTCTCTCTCTCTCTCTCTCTCTCTCCTGTGGCTTGTATGACTGAATGATTGATTATGAACATTATCATATTACACTAAGCCGAATAAACAGAATAAAAAAGTCTCTCTCTCTCTCTCTCTCTCTCTCTCTCTCTCTCTCTCTCTCTCTCTCTCTCTCTCTCTCTCTCTCTCTCTCTCTCTCTCTCTCTCTCTCTCACCACGTATTTTTCATTC
>JACEEZ010025435.1:82500-87500 GCA_016584305.1 Chionoecetes opilio | reverse complement strand
CACCATAACACCATAACACCATAACACCATTAACACCATAACACCATAATACCATAACACCATTAACACCATAACACCATAACGCCATAACACAAGCCGCTGATTCTAGAATTTTTTTCCCCTGAGTTTCTCTATGGCAGGTAAATACGGCGTGACATGTTTTTTATTTTAGTTTCTAGTTTCAGTTTATTGTATTATGATTTGTATTTGTATCATATTTCATTCTATTTTCTTTATTTAAATTTTTTGCGTAAACAATACTAACACTAACACTAAGCAAGCTATGTATACACAAGTGCGCCCTTTAGCTACACTCAAGTGCTTAAGTTTGACATGTGATACAAGACTGGGTTTTATTTCACGTCAAAAAACTGTAGGTAAATACCATCATGAGAAGGATGTATCGAGTTTCTTTTCTTTTTTCAGTGTGAGGAATGTTGTCTGATGTCTGACTGATGTCTGTAAAGGTCAAGCCGTCAAGGATCAATGCAGACCTTGCAATGCAGCTATTTTCCTTTTTTCATGGATGGCGTATCTTTGCTTTAGCTCTTTTGGGGCACCTTGAGGAATAGAAAATACTTAATTGTACAAGTTTTATTCGCTATATAAATGTTCCTCATGTGATCTTTTTTTGTGTGTGTGTAAAAAAAACCATTTGCTTATCTTCAATAAACCCACGGGGTCACTCACGTATTCCATATTTCCACGGTGGGAAGATACAGTATTAAGACTTACTGTAGTGGTATACAAGTCTCATTCAATGCCTGGGACATCAGACGTTAATGCGGTTTTTAAAGATGCAGGCAGGGTCATATAGTTATTATGACCCTGGGGGCCTGGATGCACGGAACAGTAAACGTGTGGCATGATTGGCGTGTCTCTCCGTGCACGACTCTTCGAGGAGAAAAACCAGAAAAGGCTCGGAGACGTTTTCTCAGGATCAATTGCGTTTGCCTGAAGAGCAAACATGCAATCAGAGTTAACAATTGGGATGAAGCGGGAAATGTGTCCTTGGAAATCTTGCTGATATGTAAGACAAGGAACACTGTGGTAATTGATTACAGTGACATGATTAACAAATTTGCTCCCAAATAGTATGCCTTACAGATTTGATTAAAGGATGCGGTGTAGTGTAACAGTAGAAGTAACCTTGTGTCAGCCTTATGTCTCTTACTCTTGTGTCCGACTTCGTAATGCATAATTGACATGGTGTTACGATGCGAGTAATCAATTTAATACCAATGACACACTACCACTCGTATTCATGATAATAATAATGATTTTGATAGTAATACTAATATAAATAATAATACTAGTTATAGTAATACCATCACCAGTCTCAGTGTGTTACCTCTCTTGGCCGGCTGTGTGCATGGTTGTGACGGGAGGCTGAATGAGGGACGTGTACAATAAGACAGTGCTGGGTTTGAAAAAGGTACGTGTTCGATATTATTACCATGTAGATGTCAATAAGTTGGAAAATGCCAAGAAAATGCACGCTGGAATTAAGTTAAAAATGTGTTAGTTGGAACTAGGATCTCAGCAAGTATAGACTGTTATCGGTGATGAGGCCCTGAGTGTGGCCCTAAGTGTGGCCCCAGTGTCCTCTCTCACGCGGGCCATCATTAAAGGCGGCCAAGGCTTTACCTGCAATAATCGTTGGCAATGGACAGGTGATACTGAATTACTACTGGTCACGGCTTCGTGCATGATCCCTTGTTAGCATAAGTCTCCCTGTTAGATGGCTGCTTGTGGTCACCCGCGTCACACCCGCTTGTGGCTGTGCTCCGTGACTGCTTGTGTCTCCCGCCCACCTACTCATGGTTCTCCCCGCCCACCTACAGCTATCCCTATATACAATCCCTATATATATAATACTATACCCTGCACCATAGACCACTGTAAAGAGATATAGTGGTCTATGCCTGCACCTATATAGACAACATGATCATTAGCATAGGGATGACTTGTATCAGCCTTCTTACAATAATGGTCCTGCGGCTATCTGGAACTTGCTAAGGGTGGCATTGCTCTCCACCCTTCCCGATGCGATGTAGTGTGTGTGTGTGTGTGTGTGTGTGTGTGTGTGTGACGTGAGCTACAGGTGACGTGGGAGGCACATGAACCCAAGCTGCCTCACCCAAGCTTCCTATATACGTTTTTTTCTCCCCTTTTTCTCATCCGTTCCCGCGACCAACTGCTCCCCCGTCACGTCTGTCTTTTTGCGCCACTCCATTCGTCTGTCTGTTGCTGGCTGCCCGCCTATCAATCTGTCTTGTTTACTACCTGTCTGTCTGTCTCGTACTGTTCGTCTGTTTTGATTTTCTCTTTTTTTCTGTACGGCCTTCAGTCTGTATTGTTTCCTGTTCGTCCGTCTTAGTAGTAGTAGTAGTAGTAGTAGTAGTAGTAGTAGTAGTAGTAGTAGTAGTAGTACTTATTGTAGTAGGAGTAATGGTAGTATTATTAGTATCAGTATCATCAGTAGTAGTGCTGGTAGTTATAGTAGTAAAGTATTAGCAGTAGAAATAGTAATAGTAGTTGTTGATATTATGATAAGGTATTAATGCTGTGAAGTTATCGTCCCTGTAATTATAATGATCATTATTGTTGATGTAAAATCTGGCTGTAGTGGTTGTCGTATTAGGGGAAATACTTGTAATTGGTGGTGCTATAGTTGTTGTGTTCGAGAATTAGCAGCAGAGCCAAGACAGACGTGCCTGAGGCTAAATAGGAAGAGGCATTGCTAATTGGGATGGGGTCATTAATTAGGAAAAGCGTTGATTGCCTGGGGCGGCGGTCGGTGGGCGGCGGGCGGCGGGCGGTCGGTGGGCGGCGGGCGGCGAGCGGCAGGTGACGGGCGGTGGGCGGTGGGCGTGGAGGCGGCAAGGGTGATGAGGACTGAAGGTGGGAAGAGACCCGCCTCCTCGCCTCCTCAACGCGTCCCGGGTGGAGCAAAACACCTTTACTTCAATGAAACTCTTGTCACGCGCCACGAGAAGGTGGAAGAGGAGCAGGAGGAGGAGAAGGAGGCGGAGGATAAAGAGAAGATGGAGGTAAAGAGGCAGGAGAAGGAACGACAGAGCCTCATAAAGTAAAGGGAAAGTGAGAAAAGCGTGCAGTGTGTGTCTGTGTCTGTGTCTGTCTGTCTGTCTGTCTGTCTGTCTGTCTGTCTGTCTGTCTGTCTGTCTGTCTGCCCTGTCTTTGTCTGTGTTGGTGTTTTTGTGTGTGTGTGTGTGTGTGGGGTGTGTGTGTCTGTTTTGTCCTGTCTTCTGTCTGTCTGTCTGTCTGTCTGTCTGTCTGTCTGTCTGTCTGTCTGTCTGTCTGTCTGTCTGTCTGTCTGTCTGTCTGTCTGTCTGTGCGTGTGTGTACGTGCGTTCACTAGACTCATTACAGAAACTCTTACAACAGGTATAAAAAATAGTTTGAACAAAATTCATGTTTAATGTTAATGCACAAAAGAGCATTATTATCATTAAGGTAAAACCCGCTCATTAAAGTTATGATAAAATAAAAACTTGGGTCAACCACTTTTGACTACTAATGCTAAAACTGTATATAATAGAATATGCTTTAATTATGTGCTGAAAAGTTTTGGTAAGTTTAGTAATATGTATGACTATTTTGTAGGATTCTTGTTCAACAATTATTCTAGACCAAAAAGGGTCATACCAATTGTATTACAAAAAATTTCCCAAACGTGAGAAATAAAAATAAACTATTTAAAAAACTATTTAGTATCAATTCTTTTTATTCTAATTTATGTATATGGAAATGAAGAAGATAATAATGAAACAAATAAATGTACCTACAATTTTTCAAGACAAACGCACCGATTTTTTTATATCTTTGTTTTGTCTCCTTTCTTTTGACTTACCTTTGTTTTTCTCTTTTGACTTACCTTTGTTTTTATTTTGATTTACATTTGTTTTTATTTTGATTTACCTTTGTTTATATTTTGATTTACTTTGTTTTTCTTTTTATTTACCTTTGTTTTTATTTTGACTTACCTTTGTTTTTATTTTTACTTACCTTTGTTTCTCTTTTGACTTACCTTTGTTTCTCTTTTGACTTACCTTTGTTTTTCTTTTGATTTACCTTTGTTTATATTTTTACTTACCTTTGTTTTTCTTTTTATTTACCTTTGTTTTTATTTTTATTTACCTTTGTTTTTCTTTTGACTTACCTTTGTTTATATTTTGATTTACCTTTGTTTATATTTTGATTTACCTTTGTTTATATTTTGATTTACCTTTGTTTATATTTTGATTTACCTTTGTTTATATTTTTACTTACCTTTGTTTTTCTTTTGCTTTACCTTTGTTTATATTTTGATTTACCTTTGTTTATATTTTACTTACCTTTGTTTTTCTTTTTCTTTACCTTTGTTTTTCTTTTGATTTACCTTTGTTTTTATTTTGATTTACCTTTGTTTATATTTTTATTTATCTTTGTTTATATTTTGATTTACCTTTGTTTATATTTTGATTTACCTCTGTTTTTCTTTTTACTTACCTGTGTTTTTCTTTTTACTTACCTGTGTTTTTCTTTTGACTTACCTGTGTTTCTTCTTGTCAGCGTTGGGAAATAATTTTTAAAATTTTAAAAAACAAACCAATTTGGTTTCACAAAACAAGACGAAGGCAAAGTGGATGAGGAGACTGATATAAGGAGCAGGATAGAAGAAATTGATGATGTGATGGGGAAAATGATAACTGATATGATGATTTCTTTTATGAGAAAAAAAAATCCAAAAATTTAAAACCCTGTGTGTGTGTGTGTGTGTGTGTGTGGTTTTTGTGTTTTGTTTTGTGTGTGTGTTTTGTTTGTTTGTGTGTGGGGTGTTGTGTGTGTGTGTGTGTGTGTGTGGTGTGTGTGGGGTGTGTGTGTGTGTGGTGTGTGTGTGGTGTGTGGTGTGTGTGTGTGTGTGTGTGTGTGGTGTGTGTGTGTGTGTGTGTGTGTGTGTGTTGTGTGTGTGTGTTTTTGTGTGTGGGGGTGTGTGT